>PVHP010040383.1:0-15995 GCA_004024765.1 Zapus hudsonius | reverse complement strand
CACCCCAGCCTCTTTTTAAAGTACTAATTCTACTTAAATCTTTGCAATCTTCTGTTACCATAACATTTATATGTATAATCTTTAAAAAATAATTACCCCCTTTTGTTTAGTATACTGCACCAAGCTAAGCAGTAACAGGACCACCTGCACTCATGATTTGCTTTGAGACTGGATCTCATGTAGTCCAGGCTGGCCTTGCACTCCTGGTCCTTCTGCCTCCACCGACTAATAGTTGGGATTATAAGTGTACGCCACCGCATCTGGCCTTACTGTTGGTCCTTTTATTTCCTTTCCTTTACTGCATTGACTGGGATCTTGAGTGTACTGTTGAACAGAGATGGTGGTTTGGAATAGTTATCCCATTCCCAATAGCAAAGAAAAAGTTTTCTCTGTTTGGTCAGGTATTTTAAATTGACTTTTTTTTTTTTTTTTGCATGTGTGTTTGAGTGTAATAGTATGTACATATAGTGTAGTTATGGTCGTGTGCACACGAATGTGTGAGTGTATGCATACATGCATATGCAGGTAAGTGTGCCCCATGCACATATGTTTTGACACCAGGGGAGGATAATCAAGTGTCCTTCTCTGTTATTTATCTGTGTATTTCTTTGAGAAGGAATTTGTTTTGTGAACCTGGAGCTACCATTTTTTTTTGTGAGCCCCCAAGATTCTTTGTTCTCATCAGGCTTGTTGGTACACACCTTTAGCCCCAGCACTCAGGAGGCTGAGGTAGGAGGATCACTGAGTTTGAGGCCAGCCCAGGCTACAGAGTGAGTTCCAGGTCAGCCTGGGTTACAATGAGACCCTACTTTAAAAAAAAAAAAAAAGGCACCTTTAGTCCCAGCACTCAGGAGGCAGAGGTAGGATTGCCTTGAGTTCGAGGCCACCCTGAGACTACATAGTGAATTCCACATCAACCTGAGCTAGAGTGAGACCCTACCTCGAAAAACAAAAACAAAAAAAAACAAAAAAAAGATTCTTGGGCCCTGCTTCCTGCTATAGGAGAATCCAACTCAGGTGGTCTCATGCATGAGCAGCAAGGCATTCTTGCCTGCTGAGCCATCTCGCCTGCCCTAATTGACCTGTTTAAATGTTTAAAACCAGAGTATTATCCTGGTTAACTAGAAATGCAAATGCCTTTATTAGTGAACAGATGCTGGATTAAAAATTATCTATTTGCAGAGAGAGAGAGAGAGAGAGAGAGAGAGAGAGAGAGAGAGAATGGACACACCAGAGCCTCTTGCCAGTGCAAAGGATGTGCCACCTGTGCATGTAGCTTACGTGTCACTGGGGAATCAAACCCCAATCGTCAGGCCCTTATACAAAAGGGCCTTTATCCACTGAGCTATTTCTCCAGGTCCCAGATGCTAGATTTTATCAAAACTTTTTTTCATACCTTTTTGATTATACATTTCTCTGATTATACATTTTAATTATAAAATTAGTTCCATGTTAAACTGACCATCTTTCCCTGGGTAAAACCATTTGGTCATGGTGCTGTCCATCGATTCTTTTTTTTTTTCCATCGATTCTTATAGGATGCAGACCTTGGTTTGCTCATGAGTTCACTATGGATTCTGCATCAGTGTTTATGTAATGATTTTCCTCTCAATGTCTTTGGATTTCAACATACAGATTGTGGTTATGAGCATAAATTGTACTTTTTTCTATTGTCTGAAGATGTAAACAAAATTTTTGTTATTCTAAGTGACTTATTTGTAGCTTTATATATTTTTCTTCTGCTTTGAGCTTACTGTGTAGTGTGGAATGACCTTGAACTTCTGATCCTCCTACCTCCACCTCCCAAGTGCTGGGATTACAGGTCTAAAGCACTATGCTGGGGTTTTATGTGGTATTTGGACATCAACCCTAGGGCTTTGTGCATGTTATACAACTCTACCAACTGAGCTACATCCCAGCAGATCTCTTTTAAATTTTTGACTCTAATTTTATACTTTCTCCCTATTTACTTGATGGGTCTTACCAATATTTGTCCTTTCCAAAGAAGCACTTTTAAACTGGCTGTGATGACGCATGCGTTTAATCCCAGCACTTGGGAGGCAGAAGTAGGAGGATCGCTATGAGTTCAAGGCCAGCCTGGGGTCATGTTCAGTGGGCAAGGCAGTTGCAGTATGAACCCTTACATTGTGAGGACTGAGGATCAGACTCACCCCCACAGTTCCGAGTAAATGCCAAATGCTGGGTAGGGGTGTCAGTCTAATCCCAGCAGGGAGGCAGAGCCAGGGAATCCTCAGAGCCAGCTGGCTAGCTAGACTAGCTGAATGGGCAAGCTCTGGGCCCAAGTGAGAGAAGAGAGCAGTTGAGGAAGACACCTAATGCCAAGCTCTGGCCTTCATAAGCACACACTCATACCATACCCTGAAACACCTATAAGTGAGCTTGTTTGGGTTCCTGATTTCACACTAAGTCTTTGAAATCTGGTGTGTATTTTATATTTGCAGCATATTCCAATTTAGTCCTAATGTATTTCAAGTTCTCAGTAGCCACATGTGGCCAGAAGCTACTACATTGGGCCTACAGCTATACTCTAGTGCTAGTTTGAGCATGAGCTTAAAGCTGCTCGAGGTTTCCTTTTACTTTGCTCTTTTAGTGTTTCTGCGTAGCAGTGATTATTATTATATATTATAGCTGGAGTTTTGTGCTTAACCCTATATATTTTATATTGGGTGCCAAAAATGCTTATATTTCATGCACATATTTAAAAGGAATACAATCTTTTAAAATAAAAACAATTCAGACTGTGCATTTAGATACCTTCCAGTATAGATGGAGGAGTGTCTATGTCTTGCTTATCTTTTACTAGTGCTGGACATGGGTTAGGTCAAGCTTCCAACTGTATAGTGACTATAGCTGTGGTTGAACCGGGTTGTTTTTACCAGCAGTTACCTGTTCATGCTGACATTTGTGGCTTGAAGAGTCTTGTCACTCTGAGATTTCTGGTTAGTGCACTGTCAGTCATGGCCTAACAGCTGGAGGAAGCCCTTCCATTCTTTCGCCCTGTTCTTGTTGGGACTCAGTCACTAAAACCTAACCATGTTTACTAGGAAAGTCCTGGTGCTGATCTTGAGAGCACCTTCCCACCCACCTATCCTGCAGCTTCCAGCACACTTTCTTTTGTTGCATGTGTGTGTGTGTGTGTATATATATATATATATATATATATATATATATATATATATATATATATATGGGGGGGCACACTATGTATGTGTGAGCCAGAGGTTGACATTTGGGTGTTTTCCTTGGTATCTACCTTCCTTACTGAGGCAGGGTCTCTCACTAGGACCCAGAATTTGCATATTCTGCTAATTTAGCTAGGTAGTTTACCCCAGACATCCCATCTCTGCTACTCAGCCACACCCACTCAACATTTACATTGGTGCTGGGAATCAGAACTCTAATCCTCCCACTTGTGAATAACTACTTCATCCAGCCCCTCCAGCAGGCCTTACCAAAGAAAGGTTTATTTCTTTTCTGATAAAGTAATTGACACACTGCTTTATAGAGACCCCAGAATAAAATATGCTTTTCCTAATTTCACCCTTCTCCCCTAAGACTTTAACAGTGTAACATTTTGTGTTAATATTTTCTTTGCAGCCTCCTCTACCCCACTGATGGAATTTTGGTGTCTATCAATCATATATTCTTCCTTCTTTGACTAGTTATATGACTAACCCTCTCAGAGTCCTCAAGAGAGGTCTTAAAGGCTGCAGAGAAGGAGCATGGAGGTGAGGGTGCTTGCCATGGGGTTACCCTTCCAGTAAATTCCATAGCTAGAACTTGTATCCTGGCCTGCCTGACTCCAAAGCACACATTTTAGCTATGAGATTACAGTTTAAACCCAGTCTTCCATTAGATTCAGTTGAGGCCCTTTGGTCTCAGTCAATGGAAGCTAACTCATGCTAGCTAAGCTAAAGGTGATTTTACAATTGGCATGTGGTCTGTCTGAGAACTACAATTCAAAATGTATCTGGATGAGAGGAACTGAGCTGACACAGGAGTCTTATTGATTTACTCTCTTGTCAGGATTTCTTTTGCCCCTTCTTCAAAGCTGCCAGGGAGGGAACGAAATCTTTTGTGAAATGGGGGTCCTACTACAGCTCATCTTTGGAGGGAGAATGAGGAAGGGAGCTAGAAACTAGTAATGAAGGCTGACCTCATATTCCAAAGAAGCCTGCCGATGCTTTTTGGCTTATGGGGTGGAATGGCTTCCCAGAAAACCAAGAAGGAGATGGCTAGGAGGTCGGTTGAAGAAAGAAGACCATATAAGAGACAGTCCCCTGGGCCTTTGCTAGCTGCACTGGTGGGAGTGGAAGGAAGCCTTGCTGGAGGCAGAGACCTGAAGAGGAGAGTGAGGGTGGCCCTTCATGGCCATTGAGCACTTAAAGTTACTATGCTCTAACCTGAGCTGTGCTCACAAATGTGACACATATGATATATTGTCATACTAATTGTCTTAGTAGCATTTGTGTATTCCCTTTGACATAGTTTGGATTAGATGGAACAAGGTGTCATTAGAATATACATGTGGGGATGGGGGATGGGAGTCCTAATAGACTTAATTTTGGATCAGTTTTAGGTTCATAGCAAAAGTGAACAGAAAGTAATAGATCTGTTTTCATCTGTACAACCCCCCCCCCCATTGTCAGCCTCTTGTACTAGAGGGGAATGATTGTACAGTGGATGAAGCTTACCAAACATCCCATACTTCAAGTGAGGGTCCACTCTGGATGGATTTGGATGTACATGTACATTAACATGAACCCATTATTACAGTGTCATTCAGATAACTATAGTGCCACAATAACCCCTCACTCACACAACCCTATCAACCATTCAACTTTTCATTAGCTCCAGAGTTGGCCTTTTCCAGAATGTTCTGTGGTTGAAAGCATGCAATACGTACACTTTTCAGATTGGCTTCATATGCTTGGTAATATATGTAAATATTCCTCCATTTCTTTTCAATACTTGATAGCTCATTCATTTTAGCATTGAATAATATTTCAGTGGGTAGAACAGTTTAACCATTTCAGGTCAGTCCTCTGCTTTTCTTCTTTATTTGAGGCATCCTTTGCTGTGCTTGCCATGACCTTTTGAGAAATTTTCCTACCTCTGCTTGCTGGGATTACAGAAGCCTGCCATGGCTTCCAGCCTTTTTAAAGAAATATTTTTATTTATTTATTTGGAGAGAGAGTATGAATGGGTGCTCCAAGGAGACAGAGAATGGGAACACTAGGGCCTCTTGCTGCTGCAAACAAGTTCCAGACAAATGCTCCACTTTGTGCATTTGGCTTCAGTGGATTCTGGGGAATGGAACCATAGGCTTTGTGAGACAGTCCTTTAGCCACTGAGCCATTTCCCCAGCCCAGCTTTTTACTTGGGGTCTGGGGATCAAACTCAGGTACTTCAGCTTGTACAGCGAGCACTTTATGCACTCAACCATCTCCCCAGAACCCAGAATTCAGTGTTTTATTACCCCCCCCAAGTGCCTCTTGCTCAGAGAAATAGCACATGCTTTGGGAAAGAAAGTTGAGTTCAGGAAGAACTGAGGAAAGTACAGTGTTGTGGTGTCTCAGTAATTCCTGGACTTTACAATATGTAATTAATAAAAGATGTTGTATAAAGTGAGGACAATGGTGGTAGGCAGCAGTGTGTGTTCTGATGGTTGCTCACTTCAATTATCCCAGTAGACATTAAATGGAAGCCTTTGGTGCTATGTGCATTATAGGGCTTTAACGATGTTGAGTGTTAATGATAAGATGGATATGAAGGATAACTTTGTCATCTGATAAATTTGTTTATAAAGTTGTAATTAGCTATGGGGTGTGTATTAGTAACATTCACAGAAAAAAATGAAAGTACAGTGGAATTTGGAGGGCTTCCTATCATATCTGATGTTAGGAGGGAGTATTGCTGTTTCAGACTGGCAGAGGGTAAGTACTAAAGCAAGGAGTGAGAAGGCTATAGTTGGATGGGGCAGGCTGTGGACTTGTCAGTTTCCAATAGGCAATTATGCTACTATATACAGTAGACAAACTGAGGTCCTTGAAGGCCATGTTTGATGCCTTGGAAATGGGTTTGAGGCAGCAGCTATACTGGTGACTTGCAGTGAGACAGCTCTGTACAGAGAGAGCCTGAGTGGGAGGCACCATCTCTGAGGCTGGGGACAATAGATGGACTGGACAGGTGCTGGGAACTTGGTAGTGTGAATCTGGGTCTTTCCTTTCCAAGGCTATGTAATCTTGATTGTGCCACTCTTGCTTGGGAAGCTCTTGCCTTTTACAGTAAGTATCTATCAAGACAGACCATATTATGAACCATTAAAAAAGTCTCAGTAGAGCTGGGCGTGGTGGCACACACCTTTAATTCCAGCACTCGGGAGGCAGAGGTAGGAGGATTGCCATGAGTTCAAGGCCACTCTGAGACTACATACTGAATTCCAGGTCAGCCTGAACTAGAGTGAGACCCTACCTTGAAAAAAACCAAAAAATTAAAATAAAATAAAAAGTCTCAGTAGCCAGCCTGGTGTGGTGGCATTTAATCCCAGCACTTAGGAGACAGAGGTAGGAAGATTTAGGCCTGTTTGAGACTATGTAATGATTTCCAGGTCAGCCTGGGCTGGAGTGAAACCTTACCTTCAAAACAAAAAAGTCTCAGTAACCAGCTAGACATGGTGGACCACACCTTTAATCCAGGTATTTAGGAGGCTGAAGTAGGAGGATCACCATGAATTAGTTCTAGGTAGCCTGGGCTAGAGGGAGACCCTGTGTCAAAAACAAACAAAAATAGGCTGGAGAGATGACAGCAGTCAAGACGCCTACAAAGCCTAAAGATCCAGGTTGATTCCCCAGTACTCATGTAAAGCCAGACGCACAAGGTGGCACATGTGTCTGAAGTTCGGTTGTAGTAGCTAAAAGCCCTGGGGTGCCTATTCATTCATTCTCATTTTCTTTCTCTTTCTCTTTCTCTTTTCTCTCTCTCTTTCTCTCTCTCTCTCTCTCTCATAAATGAATAAATAAAATATTTAAACAAAAAAACAGTGTCAGTAGTCAGGTGTGGTAGCTCACACTTCTACTTCTAAAAAAATTATCTACTGGGCTGGAGAGATGGCTCAGAGGTTAAGGCACTTGCCTCCAGTGCCTAGGGCCCTGGGTTCAATTCCCCAGGACCCACATAAGCCAGACCCACAAGGAGGTGGCCCTGATGTGCTCTCACTCTCTCTCTCTCTCTCTCTCTCTCCGCTTGAAAATGAATAAATAAAATATTTAAAAAAAATTATCTACCTATTAATCATCTCTATCTATCTATCTATCTATCTATCTATCTATCTATCTATCTATCTATCATTTTCAAGCATGGAAGAGAGACAAAGAGAATGGGCGTGCCAGGGCCTCCAGCTGCAGTAAACAAACCCCAGATGCATGTGCCACTTTGTGTCTGTGTGTGTGGCTTTATGTGGGTACTGGGGAATCAAACCCAGATCATTAGGCTTTGCAGTCAAGTGTATTAACCACTGAGCCATCTCTCTAGTACTCACTACTGCTAACACTTGGGAGGCTAAGGTAGGAGAGAATTGCAAGTTCCAGGCCAGTCTGTGCTACATAGTGAGTTTAAGCTTAGCCTGAGACCCTTCCTCAACAATAGCAAGAAGTTTCAATTAGAAGAATTAAAATTATGTAAAGGATCTTTTAAAAAATATTTTTATTTTATTTGCAAGCAGAGAGAGGGAGGGATTGGGCATCCTAGGGCCTCCTGCCACTGCAAATGAACTCCAGATGCATGTGCCATTGTGCATCTGGCTTTACATGGGTACTGGGAAATTGAACCCAGGTTGTCAGGCTTTGAAAGCAAGTACCTTTAATTTCTGAGCAATCTCTCTAGACCTAAAGCAGAATTCTATTTGAAATCAGTAACACAGATATTTAGAAAACCACAAATATTAGCAAATTAAGCCCTACATTAAACAACCCATGAGTCAGACAAATCAATAGGGAAATTAAAATTTTTTAAGCCAGGGGTAGATGTCCAACTTTTTAACATTGTAACATGACATTGTTATCTACAAATGTGTTAGGCCACATCCACAGCTATCCTGGGACCCATGTGGCCTATGGCTTTAAGTTTGACACATCTATAAATTTAAACACATGAAACCCATACCAAGATTTGTTAAGTACAGCCAAAGTAGTGCTTATGAGGAAATTTATATTACTGTTACTATATAAGAGGAAGGGCTTAATAATCTAAATTTCTACCTTTTCAAAGTAGAAAATACCGGTACTCATTTATACCTAAAGTAACCCAATGAAAGGAAATACCATAAAAACAAAGATAATAAAATAGAAAAAAATCATATAAATCCTTCAAATCAAAAGCTAATTCTTTTAAGAATTATCAAATTGATAAACTGTATCACAGAAGCCGTAAGGAGGATATAAGCATATGAAGAGATACTTACCAGTCATTTGGAAAAAGCACAGTGGGATGGACCACACACAACAATAGCTACAGTGAAGACAAGTAGCCACCTTAATGCTTCCACACCAAATAAATAGAACTCTGAGAGCTGCTCTTGGGGAGAAGCTTGGCAGTTTTTTAAAAAGTTAAACATGTATCTAGTTTGTGGCCCAGACATTCTCTCCTTTGTATTTATGTGAGAAACAAAAGCACATATCTGCACCTAGAGTTAATGCATAAATGTTCTTAGCAGCCAGTTCTGATAGCCCCATATGGAAACAGAATAATTTGAAACAGAATAATTTTCATCAGTGGGAGACAGGATAAGCAGATTGTGATCTGCCCCACACAATGGAATAGTAGTCAGCAGTAAAGATAAACACTCCTGGCACTCATTGAGAATTGTCTCAAAATAATAATGCTGGCCAAAGAGCAGTGTCATGTGGTAAGCTCAACCCTACCAGTTACAAAGTAGTTACTGGTAAGGTAAGCTCAACCCTACCAGTTACAAAGTAGTCTAAGGTAGGTTCTGTCACCCTCCCATGTTAGAACCATAAGCCTGAGCACATTCACTTGCTTCTGAAGCTCCAGCCCCTTGGCCTTGTTTTGCCCATAAGTGTGCTCAGTATGCGTGTGCTGCCTGTGTCTACTATAGATCTGTATATCTGTGTGTGTTTTTTTTTAAATTTTTATTTATTGGCAGATGTGTATGAATGTGTATGTATTGGCACTCCCCGATCTCTTGTTGCTGCAAATGAACACCAGATACTTGTCACTTTTTGTGACCCATTAATGTGGGTGGCTTGAGACTTGAACTTAGGCTGGCAGGCTTTGCAAGCAAGAGCTATCTTCTCAACTTCTGCTGTTTCTCCTCCCCTTAGCATTAGAGTCACTGCTCTTGTTCAAATACCACCTCTTTTTTTTATTACTATTATTATTATTACTTTTTCAAATACCAATTCTAGTTGGGTGTGGTGGTAGTCCCAGTTACTTGGGAGACTAAGGTGGGAGGAATACCTGAACCCAGGATTCTGAAGCCAGCCTGAGTAGCCCAGGTGCTGTGGTTTGAATGTAAAACGTCCCCCATAGGCTCATGTTTTTGAACACTTGTTCATCGTATATTGTTTTTGTCTTTGAAGATATTAACTCCTAAAGGGCAGAAAATTTTGTTTGTTCATCACTGTGTCCAGTGATCAGTTGTGGGGTGGGCTCCTAGTAAATATGGGTTGAGTGTTTCTGAATCAAAATATCAAGTGGATTTGCTCTCAAATCTAAAACATGACACTATTAGGGAAAATTCCTACACTTGATCTCATGTGGTGGTTACAGTCATAATACAGGTGCACTTAAAATTGCTGTGCATGCTGGCTTGATCTTATATAAGGTGTATATGAAATTAAATGTTTCAGAGTCATAAACTTTGTACCCATCTCTAAGATACCTCATGTATATGCAAATATTCCAAACTGAAAACAGCTGAAATCTGAAACACTTGTGGTCTGTGCATTTCAATGAGGGACAGCATTCTGTACTGGGAAGGAGTTGTGAGCATGTGAGTGCTGAATCAGTGTCTCACATCAGTCATTTTGGCTTTAGGCCCTGGTAACTGGAGCCCAGCATTTCCTATGATACATGGGCAGCCTATGAGCTCTGATGGCTGTTGCTATTGTATTTGTGACAGGGAAGGGATGGCTTTACAAGAGTTAACTCAGTGAGTTTTGAAATTCTCATAATGGAAATATCTCAGGTCTACTCTTCTGGGCTCTGTGGTTTTGGGGGTCTGAGGCCTTTTCTCAGTTTTGCCCTTTGTGTTGCCAAACACCTTCAGAGACTTGTAGATGTGTCAGGGACACTCAGTTTCCTGAGCATCTAAGTATGAAAATCACTTGTTGTCATTCTGCTACCCATTTGCTCATATTCACTCATCCTGCCCTATGTGTCAGTCCCATTGCCTGGGTAGCCTGAGACCCAGATCAGAGCTCTGGGTTGGCTGTGGGTTGATCATGTCAGTGCACATTCACAGTCTGGGTGAGCATCAGTTGTGAGCCAGGGAGAGCCATGAGACTGAGAGAAGAGCTGAGAAACTTGCTGGGCACCAGAGTGGAGGAGTCCTGGGGTAGAGCTCTTTCTTACACCCACCCTCTCCCCCAATGACTGTAGTAGGAGAGGCCAAGGAGTGCATATTCCCAAGGCAAAAGAATCCAGAGCAGTAATCTTGCCTGCTCCTCAGGCCTCTACTCCTACACTCACCCTACCATTTTGAAAAAGCAACCATTGAAATTGGGTAACTGGGTCTTGGGTTGTTGCATGGTTGTCATCAGGCTCCCTGTTGTTTATCAGGAGTCTAGACCATGGACAGTCCGTCTCAGAGATGTTCTCAAGCCCTTGTGTCCAGATGCTTCTGGCATTATGGCTTCTTGCCTGGTGGAGGTTCTCAGATAGGTTACTTTTTCCATGATGTGAAAATCGGGGCTGACAGTTTCTTCTGGATGATGAAATAGAGAAGTCTAGGTGAAGGGTGAAGTTGGCAGTTTTTTTACTTCCTATCATTTTTTTCATTATGGTGTTACTATTTTTATTTCAAGTATCATGAGTTTCTAAAATACTAGGTTCAGCTATATACATTTCCTATTTTATGTTTCTGTATATAAATATACAACTTTATTTTAGAAGTACTTTTTTTTTAATAATCTTGGCTTTCTGGCTCAGGTTTTGAACATAGAATTTTTTTTTTTTCTGTTCCAGACTCCTTTTAGTTTTGGCATGAATCATAGGACACCACCCTACCCCGCTGGGGATTATTGTCTTCTGTGCAGAAGTGAACGGAAAGACTCTTCATTCTTAGAGAGTGGAGTTAAGACTGCGAGCAAATTGGCCCTTTCCATGGCTCCCAAGGGCAACAGCGTGCTGCACCTGCCGCTGTGGGTGTGCCCAGACTGCCGGAGGACCGTGGAGAGAGAGGAGAAGCGTGGCAGCCTTGACCAGCCGGTGAGTGGCTGCAGCTCCAGTGGGCTCCTCACTCCTCCCTGTGGGTGGTGGGCTGACAGTGAAATGATGCTCCCTCCCTCCTGCACCATCTTGGCCCATCCTCGCCCCCTGGGATGTCTTTCTGGCATTTGCTGGCCACACCCACAGTAGGTGGAGGGCATCTGTCTTCCTCATTCAATCGGCTAGCTAGCCATCTGGCCACCTAGCAAGTATTTTCTGAGTCTGGATTCAGGGTTTCTTTGGTGATGCTATTTCCCAAAAGCTAGTAGGTCTTTCATATATTTAATTCTAGACAATTCTATGGGCTGGTAAGTTGCCTGAAATTCTTTATGGATGTACTTCTCAAGCCTTCCTCCACTTTCTTTGTTTTCATGCCTCTGGTTGAGTCTTAGTGAGTCATTGTTTCCCAAAAGGCTTTCCTAAGGTTTGGTTCTAGAAGGTGTTTTTTGTAGTCATTTAAAGTTCCATATTCTAGACTCTTCTTTGGTTTCTGGTTGTAAGGTTTCTGGTGTTTGCTTTCTGAGTTGTTCTTTACCTTTCATCTCTTGTTCCATGGGTCCAGTAACAGGGACCAGTACTGCCCTTCTGTTTTCAAATTAGTCCCAGTAGCAGTTGGAGAAACATTTGGCTGCTGTATGGATGACTCTCCACCTTTCAGGCCTAGCCTTCTTTGTTGATCATTCAGCCAGCTGCTTGACCCTGGTCTCCTTGGAGATAGCATCAAACTCCAATGCCAGTCTTGGTTGTCGAGCTTCAATAACTGTCTCACATATCAGTGTTTATAAACTAGAAGTCAGCTTTCTTCTCAGCCCTTTTCCACAGGTTCCTGTTCTCCACTTCATTATTCCTCATTAGCTCTGTTTCTAACTTACTGTGTAATTCACTAACTCATTCTATCTATCTGCTTTGCTGGAATATAAGCTCCATAAAGGCAGTTATTTTTATATATTTGTTAACCAAGAGCCATGCTTGGCTTAACATACAATAGGTGTCAGATACTAGAATTAATGAGTCAAAGAATGAATGAACAGAATAAGAAAAAGTGCAGTGACTCTGTAATCCCCCTCACTAGAGATTCAAAGAGCAGAGTCAGACTGAAGTTTTCTTTCTTGCAAATTGTTAAAACATCCAGTCAGTGGCCTGGACTAATAATTTTTAGGTCTGCTCCAAGTGACACACCTCCTCCAGCAAGGCTCTACCTCCCAAATTGCCACCAGCTGGGGACCAAGTATTCAAATCCCATGAGCCTATTGGGGGGGGGCATTTTATTTAAACCACCATGTTCCAACCCTGACCCCTGTAGACTCATTCCCATCTTATGCAAAATGCATTCAGTCCAACCTTAAACATGCCCATCATCTCAATAGTCTTTACCAATGTCAACACTGTTCAAGATTCTAAAGACTCATCTGAGACTCAAAAGTCTCTTAAACAGTTAAATACGTCCAATATAGCACAGCACAAAGTAAACATTCCTACTTCAAAAAGGAAGAATTGAGCATAGCAAAGGGAGACTGGACTGATGCAAAATTGAAAACAAGTTGGGCAAACATCAAATCCTGCAGTTCCATGAGCAGCATCTGGGACCTGTGACGAAATGCTCTAAAAGGCTTACATAGTCCTGGAGTCTCCACTGCAACCCACGGTTCATCTTCTCGGCTCCATGTGGCCTCACAGAGCCCCTATAATGCAGGGTCTAAAACCCTGCTTTCATACTGTCTGCAGTTTCACTCTGACTCTACTTCCTGCATTTGTCATACTACCAAAAGTGTTAATCCACACTCAGCATTTATTTATTTATTCAAAATTTTTTGAGCCAGTGTTTTGATATGTACCCCTGGCTGGCTTTGAACTGATGGCAGTGATTCTGAGTCAGCCTCCTGAATGCTGGGATTATAAGCATGTTGTACTACCATGCTTGACTTCCCCCTCAGATCTTTGTTTTATTTTTTGAGACAGGATCTTCCTATGTAGCCTCTGCTGGCCTAGAACTTGTGATCCTCTTGCTTAGCTTCTTGAGTGGCTAGAGTTACGCATATGTACTACTACTTTAGCTTTGGACCTGATTCTTGTCCCCATAGTTCTGCATCTTCCATAATGCCACTCGGCACAATGCTTTGGAGAGACATCCATTTTGCTACATGATCAGGCTTATTTATTTTTGTTATTGAGAAAGTACACATCCAAGACCAATGTGTCCATTCCCTGTTAATTGTACCTTTAGGTTGTTCCACATTTGATGTATTTTTTTGCGGGGGAGGGACTTCTATGAATATTTTTACACAAGTATGTCTGTGGACATCCTATCAACATATTGCTACATTAGTTTTGCATCTGTGTTTATAGAGGTGTAACACAGTGTCCCTCAGGGCCTCATGAAATGAGCTATATTCCTGTTTCTTCTTTGGAGTTTGTGTAGAAATAGCATCTCTCCATTTCTTCCTTAAGTATTATTCTTGCTCTTTGCTTCTGAGTCTATTTGGTCAATGCCAGACAGACAGCGTGTAGAGAGCCCTGGGCTGATGCTGTCCCTGACTGTCAACTTGGGAGGCTGAGTGAGCCCTAAATGAGAGACACCTCACTTTCGCTAGAGGTATGTGCTGCATGCTTGTGTTTGCGTGCCCCCAGGGAGGGGTCTCATTGTAATTTCTACTAGCACAGGTGTCACTTTCTGAGTTCCTCTGCCCAGCCTGACTTTCAGTATGGGCCTCTCTCAGGTGGGTCTCTCTCAGGCTCATTCTGCCTTCAGCCCATGCATTAGACCTGGCCCTGGTGACCTCTTTTGGGCCTTCTGGGAAAGAATTGAAACTTGTGCTTGCGTTTCAGGGTTTGGACACCCACGCTTGCCACTCATGATCAGTTCTTTAACTCCTGCTTTTTTTTTTTATCGGTCTCCTCTTGCCTTCCCTTCTCTGCCAAAGGTGAGAGAGAGTGTGTGTGTGTGTCTTTTCTCTTACACTCTCTCTTATGCAGTTCATCATTTCTACTTTCAGTGGACTAGGTTGGGATTTTCTAGACTGCGTGGCCTGCTTTATTATTAGGATATGAGCTCTGAGTGCATTGTTCTCTCACAGACTTCTGCCTTCTGAGAGGAAGGAGGCTGAATGCTATCTTGCAGGTAAGCATTCTGTCACAGTCACAGAAGATCTACTAGGTAGGTCTAGAGTTGTTCCTTGCTCACTGTTCTACATGCTATCATGCTTAGAAAGCTCAAAGATCCTCTTTTGAAATCTTCTCTCTATAGCTCACCTACCTATCTGTGTCCTTAGTTCTTTATTATAGCCACATGTGTCTCTAGGTGTAACTTTGGGTTTAGTTTTTTTAGTGAATAAGGTCAAGCTAGTTTTGCTAAGTTAGATTCTATAGGAATTTATTTTCAATTCCTTTCTTATCTGTAGTTAATGACTTTTTAATTTCCTTTTATAAAAATATTTATTTGAGAGAGAGTAAGAGACAGAGTGAGAGAGAATGGGCTGTCAAGGCCTCCTGCCACTGCAAATGAACTCCAAATGCATGCACCACCTTGTGTATCTGGCTTTACTTGGGTCCTGGGGAATCAAACTCTGGTCCTTCTGCTTTGTAGGCAAACGCCTTAACCACTAAACCATCTCTGCAGCCCTAATTTCCTATTTTTAATGCTTAGAGAGATTTTATTAGATCAAGAGAAGGAAAGTAGATAGTATAAAGTGTTCCTGTCAATGAGAAGGCAAGAACAGGATAAAGTCCCCCTTTTTTTTTCTTATAATTTGTGATTTTTTTAAGAGTTTAAGAAGTCTGTCAGTTTTATCTTTCTGAAAGAAGCAGCTTTTAATTTTTAATATATGACTTCTTTCATTTTGTTTCACTAAGCACTTATTTTATTATTTCATGGATGCTATATGTTTTCTTAGTTAAAACTGCTACACATTAATAGCAGAGTTTTTAGGGGCAAGAAATAGAACAGTGCAAAGTGAGTTTCCTCCAGAGTTTGCCTCTTCACTCTCTTCACTTGCACAGGTTTCTTCTTCCAGAGTGTCTGGTTTGTGTCATTTATTGGAAGGTGGTGATGGCAAACACCACAGTGTCTCAAGTAGCAGCTGTGAGTTGAGATTGTTCTCCGGTGTCTTGTTCTTCAGTAAGAAGTAGTAGTGCCTTAGCCATATGGAGTGCACAAAGGAGTTGGGGTGCCTCCTGGTCTCTAGACCTCCTGAATGATGTCTCGACATGGTGCCTGTCGGAAGCTCCTGGGTCTTCATCCCACCATCCCACAGATGGTTCCATTAATACAGACTTTCTTCTGCCTTCCTACCTTGAAATTTACCCATCAGTTTGCTTTATTCTGCTTCAGTATTGCTAAAAACTTCTAATTATTATATATTTTGAAGTGTTAGTTTTAATGACTCAATTTTAAATATCTTAATTTTCATTACTTCTGTTTTACACATGAATTTTAAGGTTTTCAATATAATTTTCAGTATAATTCTTTTAATTACCTTTAATCACTTTGACATCTTAAAATTAATTGTTTATATGTTTTCACACACACA
>PVHP010040382.1:0-15903 GCA_004024765.1 Zapus hudsonius | reverse complement strand
AGGGTCTTCCTCCTAACCTCTCTCAGACCCTCGTCATTATATCACACCACCATCAGAAAGCAGCTGAGAGGGAACCACCACTCTGATCTGAATAGCTCTGTCTTCAATTGTCCTTCCTGGCAGCTCAAACCTGGACATACAGTGTTGAAATTGGAAAGGGCTTTAGGAGTCTCTGATTGAGAAAAAGGCTACTTATCTCATGGCCAGTGGGAAAGGCAATTCCCAGTAGCAGTTAATTAATTTTACCTTCTAATTTATGACACAAGAAATCCAGTGCTTCTATAGGCCATGACCATTATGTGTTGCTGGAAACCATGAAATTCACCCCAGTGCTGATCTGCTTCCCACAGTTGCGGATGCAGTGTGGGCTACAGACATGGGAGAACCTTGTTTTCAGGTGCCTGGACAGATGAGAGAGTAAGGAGGGTCCAGATCCAAGTGTGGTGGCACATGTCTGCAATCTCAAAGCCCCTGAGGCTGAGGAGTGAAGGATCACTAGTTGAGACTAGCTTGGGCTACACATAGAGATCCTGCCTCACTGAAACAAAAAGAATGATCCTTCTATGAAAAGGCCTGGAAGAAAATCAATGGGATGAAGTCATACTTCCTGGACTTGATGAAGAACTAATGAAGCCATTTCCAGTAGTTTAAGGACAGCTATGAAGCCTGGTGAAAAGACAGTAGTGGATAGGAGACCGAGTCGCAGGAGATAGGTGAGGAGAGCATTCTAGACTGAAAACTGCTCGGAAGAGTGAAACAGAATGGAGAGAAGTGAGTGTTGAAACTGGAAAGGAGACCTGAGAGCATTGACCGGACCTCAGGCAGCCAGTCCTAAATCAAGAGGGAACGGAACATCAAGGAGATGTTATGGTCCTTAGTTTTTGATACACAAGTTATTTAATCTTCACAACTTCATTGGAGGGCAGTATTCAAGCCCCTGATGTCTAGATAAGACTTAGAAAGGTAACATTGCAGAGCTGAAAATAGAATCCCGATCTTTTATTTTTAGGAAACTGATTTCCCAGCAGCCTAGCCATTCTCAGTAGAGGTGACTTTAGGCTCAATTCATCCAGCCATGTTTGAAGAGTTTTTTGATGTTTCACTGGCAGAAGCCAAAAATGCTACTGAACACCCTGTAATGAACAGGACATCCCCTTACCTCTGCTTTCTCCAGGATAATGTGATCCAGGTTCAAATGTCACCATGCTATGATGGAAAGCCCTAGTCTACACTGCTGATGTCAGAAACAATGAATGTTGAAGCAAGTATGTTTTGTTTGAAATTACACTTGCATTCTCTTGTCAAAGATTATTTATTGCCAAGTTCCAGGCACCACTTTAGTCTCTAGAAATACAGAATTGAACAAGATTGTTAAAATCCTGCTACTTTGATATCTGCATCTGTGGTAGTTTCAATAGACGTCCCCCCAAAGAATCAAAAGTTTATGAAAGATTGTGAATTTTCTCCAACCTTCTGGGTGGAGGAGGTGCCACTTTGGCATGGCCTCCTGGGGTCTGGCCCTGAGGTATTTTTAAATTGGATGCAAAATTCCAGGGATACATATACAAAAGCAGCCAGAGCTCAAGTCTGGCAGTCCTGCTGTTTTGGAGTTACAGTGTGCTTGCTTGCTTTGGAGGTGCTGGATCTCCTTCCCCCTTTCTCTCTCTCTCTCTCTCTCTCCCTCTCTCTCTCTCTCTCCTTGGATCTGTGAAAGGGGGCCAGCCGTTTCCTTCATTATTTTTGGAACTTCCTCTGGATCTGTTATTTCAATAAATACTTTCCTCCCTTACTTATGCCTGGTTTGGAGCCAGCTGTGTGTGGCTGACTACAACAGCATCCTAATATGAATACTGTCAATCAATATGTCAGCCAGTAAGTGGACAGTGTCAAGGCCTCAGAGCCTGGTGAGTTTATCTAGTGGGAGAGTGTACATGGAAGAGGAATAAGAACAGAGTTCCCGAACTTCAACATTTAAAGATCAGAAAAAGGAATGGGCCAGACTAGATTGGCCAAGGCTATGGCGAATCAAGAGAATATGAGCTTCTTAGAAAAGAGTGGGAAAAAAAAGTGTCTTAAAGTGAGGAGAGTGACCAACCTGGTCTGAAGACAGCTGTAGTCTGCCTTTGTAAAGTCCCTCCAAGTAAACAGGCCACATTCAAGCATCTTGTTTTATTTCCCAAAGAATTAGCTCATTCTCTTAAACATAGCACTCCTAAAATTTATTATAAGAATAAAATTAATGAACGAAGATGAAATCTCTTTGCAAATTGCCTTATGAATGAAAGATCATTATGTCCTCCAGAAATCCTACGAATCTATATTTTGGTTTTAGGGTTGTTATTTTTTTTCTATTTGAAAACAACAACATGGGATTCTTGATAGGTGCAAAGGGAACTAGTTTTTTTCATTTGACCTATCTCATTTTGTGCATCAGAAACAACCTGATGTTTTAAAAAAGCTGAGAGGATATTTTTCCCCAAGATCATTAGGAATGCTCTAGCTATATAATTTTCTTGTAATTTATTCTTAACAAGTTCATTTAATGAGCCATTTCCCTAACATCAGAGTGAAGTTAGTATAGTCCGTAGTTTTCTTTGTTGTGGAGGGCACTGGGGATATGGAGGTGTTTTCCCAAAGGCTATTTGGGAACTTGGGGATAGGAAAAATAATGAAACAAGTGCAGAGTAGGCAGCCAAAAACGTCCAGTAAGATGATCAAACACCCTTTAAGTCTGAAAGTAGCCTTAATTGAAGACCCTTGTGTAGCATTTGGTATGTATGTGCTGTGTGTACATGCACGTGCATAGCTGGAGACACCCTTTGCACAGGCATGTGGAGACTGAGGACAATGAAGGGTGTCCTTCCCTTTTGCTTATCCACATAGCTTCTTCACACAGGCTCTCACTTGACTTGGAGATTCTGCTTTGGGTCACACTAGCTGACCAGTGAACCCCAGAGATTCTCCAGCCTCTGCTCCCCTTCAGCTCTATGAAGCCATGGGCATCTGTTTACATGGGTACTGGGGAATTGAACTCAGGGAAAATCCAGCCCTCTCAGGCACTCATACTTATACAATAAGTACAAGCTCTTAGCCACTGAACCATCTCCCTTTTAGACCTTTGGCTTTGAAAAGTAGCAAATTTTTGCATCATTTACTAGGCACTAGGCACTTTTTAAGCACTTTGTAAATATTGATTGTAATCTTTTCAACCAGGAAAGGACTCCTTATGATATCCATTTTATAGTTGGCAATATTGAGACTGAGCAAGTTGCAGAGACCACCTGGATAGCAAAGGGTCTATATTTGCAAACATGACACTGTACTGCTCACCACAGAGATGAGCAGACAGAGGCAGGTGGCAGGATTTAGCTCAGCTTGATCGGCAGCTAGTACGTGTATCAAGGGCAGGCTTTTAGTGCCACAGGGCACATCAGTCAATATGATCCAATAGCCATTGGGGTTTTAATTTGACAAGTCAAGACTTTAGGAATTTTCAATTGATATTGGTGAATTGCAGAGGAGACGAGAAGACAGGCAAGCCTCTGACATAAACAATGGGAGTCACTGCCCCATCAAGCCTCAGCTGGTGCTCCTCTGCCCATGTCAGCCCTTGTCGTCAAACCACCAGCTCCTGGAGAGAAGCAGAGAGAGTGGGCCAGTCCATCCTTGTAAACACAGCATAGCCCAATGCCTTGCTAAAAGGAGACACCCAGAAACAGTGAAATCTCTGCTGCCGGCATCTGCAGCATCAGGAGTCCTCAAGCAAGTGTCTTGGCCAGTCCGGGAAAAATCAGGCACCAAATGACATAGTCAGATAACTGTGCTTCCTTCTGGGATCCAAACAGACTACAAAGGAATTAACGAGGCCAAATTAAGTTAGAACTTGGAAAAGTCAAGCTGTTTTCTACCCAGGAGCAATCTGTTAAGATCATAGAAATCTGGACAAATAACTAGAAAGCACATCTCAGGGAAACATTTTGTCCCAGTGAGCAATACAGAACGATTGCCTGCTGAGCCTTGTCCAGCCTATTATCTCTAATCTTATTTTTGGCAGGTCTCTCTGGAAACATCTAGTTGAGATTATCTCTCCACAGTGTTACACTAGATGTGTCTGAGGAATTAATCCTCTCTCTTTCCTTGCATTCTGTCAGGAAAAAAAAATCCCAAGATGAATTCTGCACTGGGCAAAGCATCTCATTTCTGATTGACTCATCATAAATAAAGAGAAAGGTGAATATCTATGCAAGACTGATAGGAACTTACAGAAAGGATAAAACTGATTTTGTACCTTTGATATTGAATACTTACTTCCCTGATTCATCTTGGAGTTTACCCTTTGCACTGATTAAGGAAAAGCATTTTAAAAGTGTATTTGATGTTTCTTACAACAATTGAATTGAGGACATTAACCACTCTCTTGCTTAATAAAACAAAGCTTTATCCTATCATTAAATATTTGCCAAAATTTACATATGAATAGATGAATGGATACATTGATGGATGATGGATAAAAGATAGATAGAAGAGAGATGTATGATGTGAATGTGGATACAGGGATGTATAACAGTGCACTTGACATTTACAGAAGCAATTCTGTATCAGAGAAAATTATTAAAATCCCCACTAAACTACAGTTATTTTTAGTATTTTTTGGTATCCACTACATGCCAGACATCTTGTGACAATGGATCAAAGTCCCTTTAACCCTAAGAAATTTGTACTATTATTGTACACTCTTTATTGATGAGAAAACTTAGTCACACAATGCTTAGGTATGACCAATACTGTAAAGCCAATAAGCGGTAGAGCCAGGATTTAATCTTGATAGAGAGCCACCCAGCCAGGCACGGGCTGTTAACCATGAAGTCATTTTACTCAGTGATATAGGTATCTCTTTTATTGAAATACAATAAATATCATTCATTGTGTAATGATAGCTTTGGTTGAGTGAGGGAAATCCCTATGGAATTCACACTCACTAAACATTGTGTACATATCCCAGTTGTGACATTTATAAGGTTTGGGATATCGAACAAGCCACAATCTTACTGAGACTTGCCTTTTTTTATTTGTCAAATGAAGGAATTGAACAGAAAACCTCTATGATCCCTTCTTAATGACAATGTGTGCTGAAGCAAATCTCGTGGACCACTTCCTTTGGCCTGCTGACTCCCTGAGCACTGTGACCTCTCAGGGTCAACTACACACTTAAAAGTCCTTATCTTCTCATTGGTCATTGCCGCATAACCAAGCTGATTAGTTACGTCTATCATGTTCTGGTTCCTTCCATCCACCACTTCTACATTGAATGAAATGGTATTGTCCCTTATGATGAGGCACTTGGCATTTTGAACATTCATTAAAGTTGCCAGGAAGTGTAGCTGAGAAGGTCAGGATAGCAAGTCTCCAGGAGAGTGAATTTTTACTCAGTATGAAATATGAAAGAGAAAACTCAAGAAATCAGTTATCTACATCCTCCTAGCAATGGTCTACTCCACAGTGGGATTTCTTTAAATAACCTTCGTTCCACAATGGCCCACATGTTGAGAAGCTCCCCTGCCAAACAACCTTCTGAGAGTCTTTGCAGGTCATTGGGATGCAATGGCTGCCAACAGTAATACATGACTTGCATTGTGTCTATCTTCCTACCTTTCTATGCTTTTACTCACCACCACTACCCTGGTTCACAACTTCCAAATAATAAAGTATCAGCAGTTAATCCTCAACTCTGGCTCCTATTCTTCCTAGGAAACTTGAGAGCAGGTCCCATTCGTGAATGCTATGTCGATATTTGAATTCCTTGTCCATCTGGCTATGACCCTACTTTTCACCCACTCTCCAGGAAACTGGTTGTTCCTCCCATGGTAGAGCTCAACAGAAAGAATGGATTCATTAGTTGGAAATGTTTAGTGATGCCCTTCATATCTACCATGTTCCTCTGAATACTCTGGGTACCAATAAGTAGATAATAATAATAATAATAATAATAATAATAGCACTGTCCCTGGGAATCATAACACAGATTCAAAATAAGTTACTTGAATTTAACATAAGGCTGTATTTTAATAACTTTTCACCAGGCAGAGAGCTCCTAGAGGGAATAGACAAAGACTTTCTCTCTTTTGGAAGTTCAGAGATGTTCACTTTGTAGCTCGCACATATTCACACATCCCTTCCAGTGCTGGATGAGTCTAGCAGTAGTCATGCCTGTATCATATAATGCTGAGCCTTATCACTTGTTCCTTGAGAGAACAGTTGAGTACAGACTTTGGAGGTTGAAGAGTGGAAGAGAACAACGCAAACTAAAGGGAGATTATCCACAAGTTCATTTTATCACTAATTAATGCAACATGCGGTTAAATAACACCACAAACTCAGCCAGGTGCAAGAGAAGTTCAGCAGGTGGTCTGCAGCTGGAGACTTCCGCTAAGATATGGTCTTCAGATGGCCCTGCATGTGTCAGTAGACAGGGATTGGGGATGCAGCTCAGTGGTCGCATATCTGTCTATCATTGTTCTTGGGTTTGATCCCCAGCAGTGCAGATGACGATGGTGATGATTGGATTAGCCATGAGCTCCTATCATATTCCATCAGGAGGCAGCTTTCCTCTGCTGCATTGACTGAACATTTCGCCTTAGGTTTGTCTCCGGTTTCTGTTATATTCTGCCTTACAATATAATTTCCATTTCACATTGTACTCCCCATATCCCCAGCTTGATAAGCAAGTGTCTGATCATCTGTGGTTAGGCCTTGCCTTATGCTGCATACGGTGCCTTGTCTAATGCTTAATCATTCACTCATTTATTCATTTAACACATATCCACTGAGCATCTGCCATATACCAGACCACTTCACAAATAAAAGGATAAAAATCCTTTTCCTTTGGAACTCATATTCTAGTGGGGAAAGACAGAGAAGATCAAACAGTCATTATAGCGGTGAAGAGAAATAAAGCAGAGCAAGGAGGACAGGTAAGTAAGTCTTAATCCTTTGAGGAGTAGTTATGAGTACTGACTCCATGGGAGCTTCAAAGGCCAATAGGAACTCATCTGAACTTCAACAGTCTAGGAGGAGAGGAGCCGAGGGCTAGGATTGAGGTGTGTGGTGATTTAGGTAAGGACAGAGGAGAGGTGGGTCACAGCTATGGAGGCCAGGGAAATGGCCTAAGAAGTTAAGAAAGTCTTTGAGAAGCAGGACATATTAAACCTGAGCCATGAACTCATTCTGTTAGCAGACAAGGAGAGGGGCAATTGTCCAGGTTGGAGGATATGTTAACTTAGACTCCTGCTTATCAGGGTTTCTGCACTTCAGTGCTACTGATAATGGAGTACAAATCAAAGTTTGAGAAAAACTTTTCTCAGTCAGTGGCTTTGAGAGTTCATAGAACCCTGGTATCCAAGCTATACATTCTTCCGGCATAGGAACACACAATTGCCAAAGTCTAGGAATGAAAGCTCCAACTTAGAAAACTTCTTCTTGACCCTGCCTGGCCTGTTGGCATTGTCCTGAGCAAACATTCAAAAGGGACTAATTTATAAGGTGAGAAATCTTAACCCTAACTTTACAGATACAGCTCTGTTGGGCAGAAGCCTCCAGAAAGCTCAGCCAGAGAAAGAACTTCCAAGTGGGAAGTGGAGGAGGATGTGAGCATTTTCACTGTGTGAAGTGGATTTCCCTGCCTGCTGACACGTTGGCAGATCCGGCCACTGCAGATGGCTCTGCTGATGCAGACTGGAGACCACAGAGCTGACACATGCATGTTGGCCTCCCTGTTCCTTCCTGAGCCGGCGCAGACGGATGCGGGAAGAGGGGACAGCAGGGCTTTGGAGAGAAGGAGAGCACATTGTCCCTGGATCTCACCCACAACAGGCTCTGTTCTTGAGGAGCCGCCAAAACACTTATTTCTCACCAAAACTGAGTCATGTTAAAAAGCAAGAAGTAGAGCCAGGATGCTAACTTTTCTCAAGAACTTTCTCCCCAGACCTTCCATCTGGTGCTGTTTGCCAATCAGCCTCCATTCTTCCCCAAACTCCCTCGCCCCCACCCCAAGTCTAAAGGAAAAACCATAGTCAGAAGCCCAGCCATTGAGGGCATCCTGACCTGAAGTGTTTGAGATTAGACATGAACCTGGATCTGGAAGTAATTGCTGTTATGTCTCCTAAAAATGGTGCAATCTCTGAATCTCATCGCATGCAACATTGTGAAAAATACAACCTTCTCCATACAATTACATTCTCTGTTCATACTTGTCTTCTTCCTCCATACTATTATCAAGGTTGAGGACTAGAGAGCTACTCTCCCCAGCAAGGATGTGCTGAAAGATATGCCCAAGGCAAGACAGAGGCCATGAGGCCCAGAATTCTTCATGAGCTCAGCAAGGAATTAACCCACTTTCATCTCTCCTGAATTCCTGGTTCATTCATTCTTTTTCTAGTGTAGTTAGACTCATTTATTCTCAGAGGTCCATTTGTCTTTGCTTCAAGAGCTTATGGCTACTGACTCAGGTTGATGATCTCAAATTCAAAATTTCTTCAGCTAAATAAGTACTGTGGTATTCCTATTTTACACACACACACACACACACACACACACACACACACACACACACACTCAGAAGTTGAACTTCCTCCAGTGTGCCCCTTTAAAGAGAGTTACTACTCATCACCATCTAGGCATTCCTCTTCACAACAGTGCTCATGTTTGATTTTTCTCACCATGCTACACCCTCTGTGGCATGGTGCTAGGCCACACTGTCATCCAGAGCACTGCCTGACTACCAGGTCTTCTAAGTCTTGAGTTCCTAAAGCCACCCTTCTCACAGAACATAGTGTGCTTAGAACACAAGTCTGATCATGTTACTTCTCTCTTCCAGAATTCACATGGCTGCCCAGTATCCCAGCTCCTCAGGCTGCCTTTCCTTGTTTCCCATATCCTGTGTTATTTCCTACTTCCTCTCTGCCTGCCTCTGAAATTCAGATTGTGTCATTTCTCTTCCACGGTTAAAATTTTTCTTACAGACACTATTGTTCTCTGGATAATGTCTAAACGCTGAAGCAGCACAAAGATCCTTTGCAACCTGACTCTGTCTCTTACCGCATTTTTAGGTTATCTGGAAATCCTCATAGATTTCCAAGTACTTACAGTTTTTTTTTGTGTGTGTGTGTGCTTTTCAAAATATGGTGTTTGTTCGGTCTGAAATGGCGTCCTGACTTGTAAGCACTACGCTGTCTTCAAAGATTCATCTCACCCATCCATTACACAAATGACGTCTACTATATGTCAAGGCTTGTACAAGGCATAAGAACACAGTGGTGAGCAAGAAAAATGTTGTTTTCCCCAGAAGGTCTGGAATCTCATGGAGAGAAAACGATGCTGAGGCTTCCCTTACTAAATGATGCCTGTCCTCACACTGACATTTGTCCTTCTGTCTCTATGCGACACTCTGCCTGGTAACATGTCTATGCTTGCGCCTTTTTATCTACACAACTGTCAGAGTCTACAGTGGGTGGCTAAGCCTGATTCATCGGACATCCCCAGCCCTGGCAAGGCATCTGACACATGGTAGTCATTGGTCAATGTCTGTTGGATAAATAAGAAATTAACATTCTTTTTTATACTTTTAATAGTAATTGAACCTCTGGGGCAATAAAACACAAAATAAGAAATTGTTCAGAAATGATAGAAAAGTGATGGTCCTTGGAGGAAAGATGGGTGGAATTGGGCATTTTCCAGGTAGTAACTCTATAGTCATGCACATATTAAATTTGGAGGTTGCTTGTTGAAGATTCAGAAAAACACTTTTGATTTTTTAATTTAGGCATAATTTAGCATCTTTGGAATCTTTATCAGAATTGAACATGTATTTTTTATGACTGATTAGCAATTTTGTGCCAATGGGAAGCTGAAGCCAAACTAAGTGCATATTGCTAAAGAAATGGATTTATATAATGTAGCACGCATATGCACTTAAGTTATATGAAATGGGAAAAGCCAATGAACTTCACAAGCTTATAAGAACATGGATAGTCAAGAGCAATAGAAAAATAATAAACTGAAAGGAAAATAACGTGTACACAGTACAATGCCATCTATACTTTAAAAATGTGTGCCCTCAAAATGCTATATATTTTCACAAGGATACAAGTGTAATTTAGGAACATCTAATATACTTTAAGGGAATGAGGAGATTGAGGAAAAAATTAAAAATAAGACAAGGATCTCAACTTGAATAATTATCAAAGTGCTATGAACTGTGTGTTACATGCCCCCAAGATCTAATTCTAAAACATTATCAAAATGGAAAAGATTGTCACTCACTAAAAATTTGGCATTAAATAGCTTCAAATCTCTAAGTGTTTATTGAAATAATCCCTCAGTTCTTTAACTGCATGGACTATTGACTATTGGCAAAGACAATTATTTCTAGCTTAGAAACAATATGGCAAAGAAAATACATGGAATGTAAAATTGTGTCAGACTCTATTAGGAGATGCAACACACATCCTAAAACATAAAGATACCCTTCAGTATTACAGGACCCAAGCTTTTTTCATATTTATTGTCAATAATTAGATACATTTTATGAGCAAGTCTTATGATGGTATCCCCATTTCCCTCCACCCTGTCCCCACCCTGCTGGGAGCCCTTCTAAGTGGACTTACTGGGCCAGTTCAAAGGATAGGGGGTTATGGATTGTATGAGAGGGAGCCAGTTTTTTTTTCTCCCTCACCATGGCTCTTACAATCTTTCTATCTCCTCTTCAGCTCAGATCTTTGAGTCATGGGTGAGTTTTAAGTCTGCTTTGTTTTTGGGATCTTAAGAGTCTCTGGATTTCCACTTTTGACTGTGTTGGGTATCCTCAATGTCTGTCTCCATTATACTTTCATAGGTTATCTGACTTGCTGTGAAGGTAGGTGTCATGGTTTGATCCAGGTGTCCCCCACAAACAAATGAATGCATTCTGATAGATTGATCCTCAGCTGATGGCAGTTTGGGTTTACAACCTTGATGAAGCTGTGTTGTTGGGGGTGGGCTTATGGGGTTATAAGCCAGCTTCTCATTGCCAGTATTTGGCACACCTTCGTGCCGCTATTTCCAGTGCTATGGCAGACGTGATGTTCACCCCTCTGCTTGTGCCATCATTTTCCCTGCCAGGATGGAGTCTCCTCTCGAGTCCATAAACCAAATAAACCCATTCCTCCACAAGCCGCTTTTGTTTGGGTTCTTTCTGTGCAGCAACTACAAAGCTGACCACAACAGTAGGTATCTTCCTCATCTCGACAGACACTTGCTCAAAGGTTTCATTTTGGCTCTAAGTTAGGGGTGGTTTATCTCCTGCCTGAGTGACAGACAGCATCTCTGGTCCTTTTGAAGGGATTGGGTTGTCCCTGGTTATCACTGGCTTCTGAAACCTACAAACAGAATGAAGAGTGAGTTCAATGTAGTATATATTAAATGAGACAAACTTTGTTTTTTGGCTAGATTCTAATGGGTATAGTCTCTCTGTAGATCTCTGGTTAGTGGGATTTTCCCTGGGAGCCCAGGCTCTTGGTCCTCATATAGGATTACCATGAATCCCAGTTCCAGTTAAGGGTTACCTGCCTCTGAGCAGATCTCTTAGTCAATTAACAAGCCATTGATTACCCACCTAGGTTTAGTGCCGCTATTGCATGGGTAACACATCTTGGCATTACTGATCTCCACCAGTCTTCAGGATTCTCATAGCATCATTGAGTGTTGTATATCAATAGCCTCTGAATATTTCTCAGAATATTTTTTGTCAATTTTCCCTAGAAGCTTTGTCATTTGCATTTCCCTGATGAATAAGGATGATGAGTACTTTCTTTTTTTTTTTTAATTTCTCTGATTTTTTTTCTCTTTATTGTCCATAATGAGTTACATTGTTTAGTGGGCCAACCATGAGTTGTTATCCCCAATTCCCCATTGCCCCCCTTCCCCATCCCCAGTCAGCTGGATATCCTCCTCCGTGGGCCGTCTGTATCAGTCTTTGTGGTAGGGGACCATGGATAGCCCAGTCTTCAGCCGGGTTCTCATGACCCGAGTGTGTTGTTACTGAGGGTTGCCAAGTCTCTGATATTCTCCCCCACCACGGCTCTCACAATCTTTCCGCCCCCTCTTCTGCTCAGTTCCCTGAGTCATGGTGGGTGAGTATTGAGGCTGCTTTGGTGTTTTGAGCTTAGGGGTTTTTGTGTCGAGATTCGTTGGTTTCTTAAGTGAGAATTGTCCATTTGTATTTCCTCCTATGTGAATTCTCTGTTGAGATCAATGCCCCATTTTGTGAGGGGGCTGTTTGATTTTTATTATTATGTTTTTAGTTCTTTGTAAGTTGTAGATATTAAAACTCTGTCTCTGTTATAGCTGGCAAATATTATCTCAGAGTTTGGCTTTGAGTATGGTATGTTTGTCCATACGGAAGCTTTTAAGATTGATTAAATCCTATTGGTTAAGTTATTTTTGCACTTCCTGGGCTACTGGAGGTTTGCTCAGGAAGTTTTTCCCTACTCCAATCTCAAACCCTCACAAACCAGATACAATAACACATCAAAAATATTATCCACATAGACCAAGTAGGCTTTATCCCAGGGATCAACCTACAGAAGTTGATTAATGTAATCCACCACATTAATAGACTCAATCACAAAAACCACATGGTCATCTCAATCAACACAGAGAAGGCTTGTGACAAAATTCAACACCACTTCATGATCAAAATGCTAGAGAGGTTAGGCATAGATTGCTTATACCTCAACATAATAAAGGCAATATAGAAAAACCCAAAGCCCAAATCATACGACAGTGAGTGGTAGAACTTGAGTTCAAACTAGCTTTTTCTTTACCCCAACCAGATGCTCTTACCATTCCTCAATACTCCTTAGCCAATCTCAGACTAGATGAGGATAAAGTTTCTCCTTTATCTTGAAAACATCTTGATCCATGGGGCTACAAGTGTGTTTCTAGAATTAAAGACATTTCTTAATTGATTGCTCTGGAGGTTCTTTAGTGCTTTCTCATTAGAAGTTCAGTGCTTTCTTGAATTCCATGTACCCCATGTTCCTTGCAGTTGAAGAGAAGGATTCACTTGGAGTTTATCACATTGAAAATACCATGACCCTGTGGGACCCTGCTAAGAGGCATGGAGGATATAGGGTTAATTGAAGTCGAGACAGGCTGAAACCCCGATAAAGTCTCTGACTCGCTTAGCTTCTCAGAGATCCGGAAGGTGCTTCGCCATCCTCCTCTTTTGATCCTAAAACTTCTGGGCCCCCTGGCAAGCCACAGTGAGCCCTGTATTCTCACCCCAGCTGTGCTGGACAATAAGGTGACAGTTCCTCCATAGCTGCCACCATCGAACTCAGGTCTAGGATCACGTACTTCCTGCCACTCCGGGCTGAGTAAGCCCCTCAACTTATCTATGCAAACTAGGCATTCACAGGTTACTGGCCCCTGCCTATACACTCATGAGATGTCCACAGACCACCCTGCCCCTGCCAATCCCCTTGCTGATGGCCCTGCCTATGATTTTCCCCTGGCTTCTCCTCTCTCTATATATGACCTTTCCACATACAATAAACAATTTGCCCACAGCGGCTGTATCCCGAGAGTCATTACAGTGGTTCCATGTCCTGCCTACCCAGCTCCATGGACGAACAGGGAGTTGATGCACACTGCGACTCTCTAACTAAGCCGCAGACCCACAGTGTCCGTGAAATGCCAGCGCGCGAAACGAAAGACCCTTTCTTTCCTGCATTTGTTGTACTTCCATAATACCAGGTAGACTACCAAATTTTTTAATCCAGTGGTGAATAAAACCAACTGTGAAGAGCATGACATTTCATCAGCATTCAACTCCCTTACTTTCAAAAGAGTCAGCATTCTTTCTGCTGTCCCAATGCAGAACAGCTGGCAAATCTCAATGGTTGTAAGCTCTCAAACAATTGAAGATTAATGAGAGTTGTCTCCAGCCTGAAACTTTCATTTCTTACTATGCTATGTGTCATAGTCAGCCACACGCCACTGGGATGAATCTCCAAAACCGCACAATTTTGGGGAGCAAAGTATTTATTGAAATAACAGATCCAGTTAAAGTTAAGGAAAGGCTGTCCCCCTTTCACAGATCCAAGCAGAGACAGAGGCCCAGCACCTCCAGAAGCAAGCAAGCACACTGTAACAGTGACTCACAAAACAGCAGGATTGCCAGACCTGAGTTCTGGCTGCTCTTTTGCATATGTATCCCTAGTATTCTGCATCCAATTTAGAAATACCTCAGGGCCAGACCCCAGGAGGCCAGGCCAAAGTGAGACCTCAATTTACAATTTATAATCTTTAATATACCTGTAATTATTTTGGGGAACATCTATTCAAACTACCACACTGTGTCCTTCTGCTCACACCACACCAGTCCATTCCTACCCAATGCAACCCTGCACATGCTATCAGGACACAGGAATGATGAAGCAAGCCTCTCATATATGAACAAAGTCCTTTCTTACCCTCCTAAGCCAAACCTCATGTAAGTATCTCAGCTCTCTAACCAGAATGGTCTATCAAACTCTGCCTTCAGTACTGCAAGGCATCTCTTAGGCCAAGGGTTCAAATCCTTCCACATTCCTGTGCAAATCAGTTCCAAAAGACCAAAAGTCAGGTTTCTAACAGCAATGATCCCACTCCACTGATAACAATTTTATACTGCAGTTATCTGTGCATTACTTTATTAGAACACCCAACCAAAAGCAGCTTATGGGAGAAAAGTATTATTTTGGTTTATAGTCTCAGGGGAGAGCTCCACGATGGCAGGGAAATGATGGTATGAGCAGATGATGGACATCACCTTTGCAACAGCAGGTGGAAACAGCAGCCAGAGAGTGAGCCAAGCTCTAGCAAAGGGGAACTGACCATAACACCCCTAAGCCCAACCCCTCATTCCTCATGAAGTCACATTTTCACCCAGTTCAGAGCTATATCCATGAACTATAGGAGTCATGCACTGCCCATGACACTATCTGTGGAAATTATCTGTGACTGTCCCCTGTGTGCTCTGTCCACAACAACATTAGTGATGAAGGCGTGGCATTGATTCCAGGCAATTATCAATTTTTCTATTCACACTGCTCCCATACACCTTCACAAGTGGATAAAATGCTATGCTACAGAATGTCTCTACCTTCCCTAGGAGTGTACTTGGTAGAACTGCCAGTCAAACTTAGGACATAAATGACAAGATGGGCCACTCAGATGAAAGTCACAGGAAGAGCAACAGGATGTCCAGCAGTCTCCCTGGTCCAGAGCTGAAAGGCTGAGTGGTGCCTCACAAGGAGCTCCACACACAGGGCCTGGAAGCAGCAGCACGTGGAGCTGGAAGAGCCACCAGCAGAGAGCTGTGGGCGGATGCTGTTTTTATGACATTTTCTTCAAGTGGTTTTTCTCCTGTTCTAAGCATTTGTTCTTCTTTGATCCTACTCAGTTTGGGTTTTTTCCACTACTGATGCTGTTCTATGTAATGTATTCGTTTATTCCTTTCTAGCCTGTGCCAGAAGGATTCCTACCTACTGTAAACATGGGGGCGTGTTTGTAAGCATGCCTGTGTTCTTTAAGAACAAGTGCATGTCGCCCCAGGTCAAGGTAGGAGATGAACTGCCTATCAGCTATCAGAGTCCAGCCCTGCCCCTGACACTTCCCCAGGAGGTGGACAACTATGAATGACTCATGCTGTGCTTTGTGATGTTTGCTCCCAAAGGCTTGGGAGTCAGGAAACAGAGGTTCAAATCCTAGCTCAACCACTGTGTGCCCCTGACTAACTTATTTCACCTTCAGAGGTCTCTACTTCTTCATCTATTGAACAAGATTTTTTTAAGAGTCCAATTACTTCTTTCTTGTAGCTATTCA
>PVHP010040381.1:0-15869 GCA_004024765.1 Zapus hudsonius | reverse complement strand
ATTAAGAAACCAAAATAAAACCAATGTAAACAGTCACTTTACCAAAGAAATTATAAATGAACATAGAAAAAAGTACTAAATCCCATGTCTCTCAGAAATGAAAATTAAATTGAGATGCCATTACGTGCCCACAGGAATGGCTAAAAATCTAGAACATGACCACCAAAAATGCCTGAGGAAAATTATCACTCATTACTTATGAGAATGCCAATGTTATTAGAACATGGAAGAGAGAGTAGAAGTTTCTTAAAAACTGAACATTCTCTTACAAGATGATTCAATAATCATAGTATTTAGAAACTCACTAAATAAATAAAACACTAGGGCATCAATAGCAGTTTTCCTCACAGTCACCCAAACTTGGAAGCAGTCAAGAGGACCTTCAGTAAATTGTGGAACAGTATTCAGCAAAACCCAAACAAATGCTAAGCAACAACCTGGAGGAACCATGAGTGTGTATCACTATATGAAATGATTCTGAAAAAAAAATTATGTGATTTTATAACATGATGGAAACCCCAAAATGATAGCTCCTATGAAAAGATCCCTGGTGCATGGGTGTCAGAGGAGGGGTGACCAGGCAAAGAAGAGCTGGAGACACTGGAACTATGATGGACAACACATTGAAGAGTGAACCTAATCTAAAGATGGAGTCTGGGTGATTCACTTATGAGGGGTACTGACAGTGGAAATGCCTATAACCCTGGAGGGAACAGTGAATACTTGGGGACTCTATATAATTTTGCTAAATATTGCTTTGAATGAAAGTGGTCTTTAAAAGGATGAGGAGCGGGGCTGGAGAGATGGTTCAGCGGTTGAGGCACTTTCCTCTAGTGCCTAAGGCCCAGGGTTCAATTCCCCAGGACCCACATAAGCCAGACCCACAAGGTGGTAGCTCTGGTTCTCTCTCTCTCTCTCTCTCTCTGCTTGAAAATTAATAAATAAAATATTTAAATAAATAAATAAGTAAAAATAAAAGGATGAGGAGGTAGGTGGAGTGAAGAAATCCATGGTTTCACATTAAGAGAGTTGCATTCTTGAATGGTAACAGCAAAAACTATTTAAGTGGATCAAAAAACATTGCAAAGTATGTTTCCAAATCTAGGTGGGGCCAATTAAAAATACTGAAAATTAAAATATATTAACAGAACTTTGTTCTTCAGAGTGGATATATCCCCAGAAGTGTTTCCTTGATTTTTTCAAAGTAATTCATATTGTGCATGAGTAACAGCCAATGCCTGTACTTTTAGCACTCAAGAGACAGAGGCAGGGGTATTGTGAGTTCAAGGCCAACCTGGGCTACATGCCAAAATTGTTTAAAAAAAAAGAAAATTATAATGAAAAACAAAAATTTTCCAAATAAGAAAAAAAATGTTAACTTCCATTACTATTTTTACATGTGTGTGCATGGCAGGTGTTTATGGGCTGTGTATGTGTTTATGGTGTAGGGCAGGTGCAAGTGTGTAGATGGTGTCCATGAAGATGCCAAAGCCCTAGGAACATTCCTTCTCCATCATCTGCTCATCTGCTGATTTCCTTGCTGATTTTAAGAGCCACTACAATTCTCCATCTCTGCTCCCCACACAATGGTATTTATAGACATGCATGGTCATGCCCAGCTGTTTATGTAGGTTTTGAAAAATCAAATTCGGCAGTCTCAGGTCTTCTCATATCCCTCAGGTCACCTCAAGACATCATTCTTGTGTAGGAATCTCTCTTAACTAACCACTGCTCAATCTCTCCAGCCCCTGATTTACTATTTATTCAATTGAGTTGCTTCTAGTTTCAAGTGTTAGAATTAATCCTGTCATAATAGTTCCATATCCATATTATCCATTTCTTTTTAAATATGCTTAACATTTATAGATAGGTAAAACAGTTTTGAGTATCCATATCAATTTATCATCTCTTTGATATTATGCACATTCTATTGTTCAATATTCTCATCAATACTTGAGAATGTCAGTTACTCCATCCAAGATGGCTTCAGCTGTCATGTCTAGGACAACATTAGGTTGAGGACCGTTGGTTAGCTTTACTTCATATTTGGTTAGATTATTTCATTGACTTTCTCCCAGTCAATTACTCTCTTTTTAATCAGATGGTCTTCCTTTTACCTTTTTTTAATTTATATGGCTTCTTTATTTAGTCCTGTATCAGGATTTAACTAACTCAAAATAACGTTTTCATGTCTTGAAAGATGAAACTGGGTGTGGTGGCACATGCCTTTAATCCCAGCACTCTGGAGGCAGAGGTAGGAGGATCACCATGAGTTTGAGGCCACCTTGATACTACATAGTGAATTCCAGGTCAGACTGGGCTAGAGTGAGACCCTACCTTGAATAATAATAATAATAATAATAATAATAATAATAATAATAATAAAAGGAATGAAAATAACAGTTTTATATTTTGAAAAACTTCCCTGAAAATCTGAAATTTGGGTTAAGTGTAATGGCACAGACCTGTGTCCTCAGCATTGGAGAGCCTGGACTACATAGGGAATTCCAGGTCAGCCTGAGGAATACAATGTCTCACAAAGATGGAAAGTGGGACCAGAGTGAGGTTTTAAAAGATAAGAAAGACACCTGAGTAAGAATTAATTTACTACCTAGTTGGTACTAAGAACCCTTAAGAGTTAGGTATGAAAGTTAATAGGCCATTGATGACTTGATAAAACAAGGTCATCAATATTTCCAAAATGAGAAGTTAACAAGAATAAAGTTATGAAATATGAAACGTTTATTTCAGAATCAGCAAACCAGAAAGATTAAGAAGTAGCAGTGAGGCTCAGTTTTGCTCATTTGATTTTTCTTTTTTTGCATCATATCCTCTTTGTCATGACTGAAAATGGCATAGCCACTGCTGTGGTTTTTTATGTGAACATAAAATGTCCTGCAGAGGCTCATGTGTTGAAACACTTGGTCCCTAGTTGGTGACACTGTCTGGGAAGGTTGTGTAACCTACAGAAGGTGGGTCCTTGTTGAAGGCAGTAGATCACTAAGAGGGGAGACTTGAGGTTTCATAGCCTGACTCTACCTCCTGCCTAACAATGAGACCAGAGGGCCTCCCACTCCTGCCACCATGCCTTCCCCATGGCACACCCTCGACCTGAGAGCTTCTTAACAGGTATTTGGCCACAACAACAAATCAAGAAGCTAATATGCCCACGTTCTTTCAGCTTACTCTTGGGAAAATCAAAATGTCATAACAGGCTCAAAAAAGTCAGATTAAAAATCAACAAGGAACAGAAAATGCACTTTTAAGTTTTCCCCACTAAAGGAGGTGTAAAGTACAGCTACTCCACTCATCTCTCTCTGCACCCCTCCACCAACCATGCCTTGCTACTCCGGTGGCTAGTCTGACTATTTAGATAGAAGCAGACAGAAGAACCAGGCAGCTGGGCTGAGATACTGGGTCTCACAGAATGGGATTCTAAGTCCTCTCCCATCATCAAAAGCACCAATGTCATTCACTAACATGTATGTATGGTCACATATAATACATTGTGAAAATGCATACAACAGTGTGTTGCATATTTTAACCACTGTGATACCTACTATTATTATTGTTACTATTATTATCATTATTATTATTACCATCATTATTATGCCTGGTATGTGCTTAGAGAAAAATGAAACTGGAAGGTTAAGGAATTTGCCCAGAGTGGCACAGCTGGTAGGTAATGGGGCATAAGTATAAGGCAAGGGAGGAGGCCTTTGCTCGATGTTACTGTCTACCTTGTTCTCATCATGTGACTACCATTGACAGGAACCTAGAAGAATAAGAATAATCACAATTTGAGTTTTGTGCAAGGATATGGGATGTAAGATGCCCATATGGCATGAAGTGTTCTAAGGACAGACATGAGATGGAGACGAAACAGTGGGTGACAAGGAAGATAGCTAAAAATACTCCCTATCTGTTCATTTACCTCCCCCTCCACTTCCTGTCCCTACTAATTCTGCACGTCCAAACTCTTACCCTTCTAATTCAATCTCCACCCTACAGCCAGATGATCTTTGAAAATGATGAAACAGTTCCTATCTCCCTTCTTAGAAATGATCCCTGCCTTCTCCCTATACATAGTCACCTAAAATCCAAAGTCCTCATCAAAGCCTACATTTTGCAAAGATTGTTCTCCGCTTCCCTGTCTACCTTCACCCCACTCCTCTTTGCATTCTCACTACAGTTACATCAGTTCTTGGAAATAAATCCTTCCCTACCTGCATTAGTTTGTATATACCCATCCAATATTCAGATATGTACCAATATTAAGAAATAGGGAATCAGATAGGTGATAAAGTTAGTAGCTTCCATGGTGTAAAATCAAAGTAGGTATGCTTTTCAAGGGACTTGTCAGAGGAAGAAGGCTACTCTTTGCCCTCTGTCTTTTCTCATAGGAGAATTAGACCACCTGTGGTATTCTGTCATAGCACAAATGGATGAAGAAATATAACAGGGTTTGAGTACTTATTGCTCTCTCTGCCACACCCACCCTTTCTCCAGTAACTTACATATTTGGATTTTTCTCATTTTCTTTTTTTTAATATTTTATTTATTCATTTTTGAGCAGAGAGAGAGAGAGAGAGAGAGAGAGAGAGAGCGCACCAGGGCCACCACCTTGTGGGCCTGGCTTATGTGGGTCCTGGGGAATTGAACCCGGGGCCTTAGGCACTAGAGGCAAATGCCTTAACCACTAAGCTATCTCACCAGCCCTGGATTTTTCTCATTTTCAATCAATACAGCACATACATGTTTTATTTTAATTTATCTTTTAAAAAGATTTTCCCTTTTTGGCAAGCAATGAGAGAGAGAGGGAGAGGGGGGGATGAGTATGCCAAGGCTTCTTTCTGCTGCAAACAAACTCTACATGCACACACCACTTTGGGCATCTGGCTTTATGTGGCTACTGGGGAATCTATCCTGGGCTGACAGACTTTGCAATATACCATTTTTAACCATTGAGCCATCTCCCAGCCCTGTTCTTTGGCTTTTTGCCTAAATCCCACTTTCTTATTTTTTCTTCACCATATTTTGTTCAGTTTATTTTTTTTAATAAACTATACAAAATCTATAATTTTAATGCACAGCTAAAATGCATTGTTTTCTTTGCCACTATATTTAAGTATCACAGTAAGAAAATCTGGTGAAATTATAACGTGATTCAGTAATTGGTGCTCAGCCATGTATCTGATTTTGAGTAAGTACAGACAGTAAAGTTATGAAGTGAGATGTGAAATACCATCACAAATGAATGAAAAATCATTCTGTATGAGAACATATTTCTCTGATGGACTTACATGTTCTTTCCCCTTTCATAATTTTCATATTTCATATTTTTCAATATTTTATTCTTAATTATTTTCTTTTTACTCTGTTATTTTGTCTTATTCTCCTTCTAAAAATATAATCCACTTATTCCTTCCTCCTTCCCCCTTTCTCCTGTCTTATTAGGGCCTTCACTTTCTACTATTCTCCATGTTTTTTCCATTGTTTGACTTTTCTATTTTTCTTTGCTTTTGATTATACATACAATCTTTTAATGTTTATCTTTTTAATAATCTTCCAAAATGTTTTGGTTTATATTTTCTGTGCTCCCAGCATTCCTGTTGTTGTTAACTTTATAGGTAACATAGTAAATATGGTGGTTAATATTGCCAACTTGACAAGATAATGAATCACCTAGGAATCAAAGTTCTAGGCATAACCATGTCTGTGTTTCTAGATTAGGTTAACTGAGGTGAGAAAACCCACCCTAACCATTACATGATTGGGGGGTTGCAGACTGATTAAAAAACAGCGTGATCTGAGCACCAGCATTCATCACTCTTTGTCTGCTTCCTGACTGTGGAATTAATATGACCACCTCCTTCCTGTCCCTACTGCCACGTCTTCTCCACTATGAGGAATGGTAGCCCCTTAAACTATAAGCTTAAATAAACTCTCCCTCACATTCCAGCTAGCCAGGTATTTTGTTGCAAACACAAAGAAATTAAGTGTGCATTTAATTTTTATTTTAATTATGTACCTGTTTCTGCACTATTTGATGCTGTTACTGTTATTTGCTTGATCTACTCCATGTGGTACTCAGAATTCAGCACAACCCATCAAGAACATTATGCTGATTCTCAAATGCTAAGCAGTGCACTAAGGCCAACCTACATTCAGTGAATATTATTTTTCACAAACCCAATCCCAGTCAAACTTAGCCAATATTTTAACTCCGCGAATAGGAGAAATGAAAATTCCTGTTAACAACCAGGATCCACATAGTGAGTGGAGGTGGGGTTGCAAATCTCCTGGATATTCATTCTTCAATATCAGCAGAAAGAAGCTGTAACAAAGACTGTGTGCAGGGCCCTTACACTTTAAAATCATACACAGTTGATAAGATGGGAATCACAGAGGACATGCCTCATACACTCTGTTATCTAGAACACCTCTACTTCATCAACTAGAAGCACTACATTGTTATGGGACCTTCATTATTAGGGGAAACTGAGGCTCTAACATAATAAACACTGTGTCAGAATACACTCATCACCTCTGCAGAGATGATGATATTTCCTTAAGGGTTATTGTTTTGAGGAAATGTTTTGGAAATGTTCATGGAAGAGAAAAGCATAGTAGAGTACACAGCTGGGGAATCACATCTCCATATATCAGCAGTAGAAAGATGGGGGGTGGGAGGGAGGAAGAGGGATAGAAAGCAAGCCTACTTTCAGCAACACACTGCCTCCCACAAGGCTCTACCTACCAAATGTTCCACCAGCTGGGCACTAATCTCAGCTTAATCACAAACCCTTGTGGCTGTGGAGGATGTAATACATTCAAATTCCCACATTCTGTCCCCAGTCTCTATATACTTATGAGCGACTCATGATGCAAAATATAATCAGTCCAACTTTTAATAACAACATGGTCTATATCAATGCCAACACTGTTCAAAAGACTTAACTGTGACTACTGTAGAATCAAAACAAATGTTACACTTCCAACACACAATGACATGGAGTTAACATTTCCACTCTAAAAAAGGAGACATACCAAGGAAAGGCTAAGTCAATGTAAGATAGAAAGCAGCAGGGCAAATGTCATATCCTACAGCTCCGTATCCAGCATCTTGGACTGTGATGAAGTCTCCTGGGATCCAAAAGGCTCATTTCCACATCTCCATTGCACTGCTTGTTTCTCAGGCAGAGCCATCTGAGCCATAGTGCATGCCTTTCTTTGGCAGCTGTCCCATAGTCCTGATATCTCCAAAATGCTTGGGTAGCCATTGACACTCACAGTTTAATTTCACAGCTCCATGCCATTGACTTACAGGGTCTCCATGCAGGAACTATGAACCTGCTTCTGGATGCCATATCTTAGTGGTACTGGAACCATAGTTGTATCTCACACCCTATTTTCTGCATTTTTCAAACAGCAAAACCTGTACCTCTTACACAACATCTACAAATTTATACATCCAGAATTGATAGAGTTTGTGAGGAGCAGGTTTATCCTTCAACATTCTTTTTTTTTAACAGAATTTGCACTTTTACTAGCTTGAGCCATCACTGGGTTAGGTTTCACCCTTAGGACATCTTTTTCACTGCCTCAATACAGAACAGTTGGCCTATCTTTAATGGTGGAAAACTATTTAATATTTGCCAGTTAATTGGTCTAAAATCAGTCTCTGTCCTTAGAACTTTAAACATGCTTATGTATCTTTTTTTGTTAAACTTTATATCCTTGCATGACTTCGTGCTGTGTACTTGCTTCTGTCAAACAAAGCAGTCCATTTATTCTAAATTCACCTCTGCTCAAATTCTTGGGGGCATGGATGGAATTCAGCCAAACTCTAGTCAAATCCCCAAAAGATCCTATTTCCCATCTGAAATTCCATAAGCTAAGTCCTCACACTCCACATATTTCTCTGTATTTAAGTCTTTCAAAATCTCACCAGAGTGGTCCATCAAACGCTGCTTACAGGACCACAAAGGCATCTCTAGTCCAAAGTTCCAAATCCTTCATATTCCTCCTACAAACCAGCTCCAAAAGAACAGAAACCACACAGTCATGTTCATTGCAGCAAAGACACCACTTCTGACTCCATTTTTCTGTAGTAGTTACTTTCAGGTTGCTGGGACAAAACTTTCAGCCACAAAGAGCATATGGTTTAAGGTTTATTTCAGGCCTACAGTTTAGAGGAAAAGTTTTATCATGGTAGAGAAAAGCATAGGAGAGTGGGCAGATGGGCATCACATCTCCATATATCAGCAGAAAATAGAGAGAGAGAGAAGCAAGACCTCAAAGTCACTCTAACGACACACATCCTCTAGCAAAGCTTCATCCCCCAAAGGCTGCACTAGCTGGGATCTAAGTTCAAGGCTTAATCACAAACACCAGGGCTATGGGAAACACTTCACATTCAAATCAATAAACCCATTAAGTATGAGGCCCAAGGTGCAATCCCAAGGGAATAGAGAGGAAGAGAGAGACAAATGAACTTTAATAGAACATTTAAAACCACTAGAACATAATTAAAAGACCAAACATAATTTTTGTCTGTTGAAGTTATCAATTCATAAAGGCAGTGAACAACTATTCAGTGAGATAATAGAATTTCCCAAGTAATGGGGAAAATATAGAAAGGTAGGAGATACATTTACAACTACAAATAAACATGACCAGAAAACCTCATTATGCCATATTTAAATTTAAAATGCAAGAATAGTTAACAAAGAAAAATACTGAAACCCATGAGTGAACAGCACCAACTCAATAAAAATGTCAAATTCTTCAGTATAATAATAGATTTATCAACAGAAACTGCAAAGACAAAGCCAATGTGAAAAACTTGCACGCCTATGTTAACACATACAGCAAGGTTATCCTTCCAAATTGAAATAGGAATCAAAGCAAGATAAGCACAAATAAACGAACCCACTGCAGCACTGCAGAACACATTGAAAGTGCACAAGAGAAAGATGAGCGGAGTCACATGAGCACAGGAAGGAATGAATCAAAGTAATAGCTCAATAAATGATAATTTTAAAATAATCAAACAATATAAAACAACAAAATGATAAAAATTACTGGATTTAAGAAAAAAGATGCCAGTGCTTGTTATCCACAAGAAACACATGCAATGAGCAAAGATATACACAGTAAGTAAAAGGTTAGACAAGGCTATTCCCAGCAAATGCAATCCAGAGTAAGCAGGAGTCATTATACTCCAAGCAGATATCAAGCCAATATGATTTTGAAATGACAATTACTACATATTGGAAAATGAAACAATATATCAAGAAGATAGAATGTGTATAAAAAGATTGAATATTGATTCATCAAATTTCCTCAACCAGATTCTTGTGGGAGATAAAGGGAGAGATAGACAAGACAGAAAAATTGTGTGTAACTTTGTTACCCCCATTTCAGAGAGATTCTTAATCTGAGAAAAAAACCAAAAAATAAATTTCAGAGTAAGTGCAATTAATCTGTATAATATTTCATAACAAATTTACAGCATACATATTTGTGTAGAACCTAATGAAATTTCATGCAAGAATAAATATTTTGGACCACAAAGAAGGTCTCAACTAATCCAAAATAAATTGATTTTTTAGTATCATCAGTCCACAATAGAATAAAACTGTAAGAACTATAGAAAATAAATACATGGAGATTGAGCAATACATTATTTGTTTACTTTTAATTCTCATATGAGGAGTTGGGTTCCACTATAGTATTTTTCAAACAATATGTTTCCCTCTCATCCCCTCAACTGAATCCAATCAATAACTGGACTAATGAATTGAACAGATCCTTTTCAAAAGAAATACAAATAGCTAATAAATACATAAAAACATGTTAAGAATCTTTAGCCATCAAGTAAATGTGAACCATAGCTACAACGGAGTGTTCCATCTCATCCTGGGCAGATTGTCTATCACTAAAATAACAAGTAATAACAAAAGCTGTCAAGAATGCAGTAGGAATGTAGATTAGTCCAGCTACTATGAAAGTTGGCATAACTTAAAAACTGAAAGTACATCTACCATATGATCCAACTATACAAGCTCTGGGTATACACACAAAAAAATAACAAGGCATGGTGGCACACACCTTTAATCCCAGCACTCAGGAGGCAGAGATTGGAGGATCACAATGAGTTCAAGGCCACCCTGAGACTACAAAATGAATTCCAGGTCAGCCTGGGCTAGAGTGAGACCCTACCTCGAAAAACCAAAAAAAAAAAAAAAGTCATCATTCAGATGAGATAGTTGTACACTCAGATATAATGTGGCTCTATGTCCATAAGAAGGTGAGTGAACCTAGGTGGATGCATGGATGGAAGAAGGTAATGAGGTATTACACATAATGGAGCATTATTCAGACAGCAAGAAGAATGAAATCATCTCATCTGCAGGAGAATGCATGGAACCTGGGATGATCATATTTAGTGATATAAGTCAGACTTACAAGTAACAGGTTTTCTCTTCTCTGTGGAATCTAGAAGAAATAAGACGTAGAAGTAGAAAGAAGCAGGACTATTTGTGGAGACAAGGGATGGAGGAAGTGGCGAGAATAAGAGGGAATAATGTGATCAATGAGTGTTAGATGAATGTATGAAAATATCACAACTGACTCCATTAATTTGTGTAATTAACACATGCTGTGAAGGAAGGATGCACAAACATGCATATGCATTGGCTTTTTCACAACACTATTTCTATCGTCCTCTCTTCCTGTCTGATATTTATGGGTTTACAAAATTACCACTCTAGAAGAAAACAATAAACAATAATAATGTAATGAACAAAAGGAAGAAAAGGAGGAGAGAGTAAGGGAAGCAGGGCGGGTGACCAGTAAAAACTCAGTTAAACACTGAAAAAAACACAAGAGAGGTTTTCAAGGAAAACAAAAAGTTACAATGCAAGAATCAGATTCTGACGAGAGATTAAGTGAAGGACAAACAAAGGAGCATTAGTTCGGTTTTATTTCTTTATTTTTCTGGGAGATCCTGGTGTGCTTGGAAGGAAAGTTAGCGAGAACACATCACAGATAAACATTTCAGAGTCATAATTTTATCTAGGGCTTGGACTATATTAAAATCCTTTAATGGCTTTGAGGACCTCATGACACAAACAGTAAGGCAAAAGAAAGTCATTAAATGCCCCACCTAATAGCTCTGGAAAAGAAAGTTATACTCCATTGTTGGGATTTTCAAAAAGGAAGTATCAAAGTCAAGTGGCAAAGGCTGCTCTATTCAAACTTGCAGAACTAAGTAAGGAAAGTCATGGTTATTGGAAGCCGGAGCCACCAGGGTGCTTTCAACAAGTGAGAGCTGTAGTACATTACAGGCGAGGGATTGGAGCAGCCAGGGGTGTGAGCAGCTGCAGTCCATCCACAGAGTCTGCCAGGGGAGATCATCAGTGCCTCACCTTGCTCGAACCAGAGCCCTTTTGCTATCACATGGATGTTGCTAGTCGGTAGAGATGCATCCAAGCCCTAAACTTTTGCACCGGAGTGGAGTGCAAGAAGTTTAACTTACCCCTACTTGGAGTTGAAAGACTGAGCCATACTGAAACATCCTACCTCTGCTTGCAGAAAGAAAAAAAAAAAAATCAACCCAAGCCCAGAGGAAAGAAACAGCCTAGAAAGACTGCAGCATGGCCTGGTGTGGATCTGCCAAGGGACCTGCTTCCTCAAGAACTCGCTTTTCCAGAGGATATGCCCGGCAAACATGCCCACCTGCCTTTCAAAAGAAAAAGAAAGAAAAAAAAAAACCAAAACCAAACAAGCAGCAAGAGGACACTTCTCTAAACACTATCTATTTTGATTATCATAGAGATTTCATGGGTCTGTGATACTGGAGGAAAAAGAAGGAAAGCAGAGAGGAAGGAACAAAGGAAGGAAGAGAGGGAGGGATAAGGGAAAGGAGGGGGAGAAAAAGGAAAGAAGGGCAGAAACTTTTTAAGTATTTCCCTTCTGATCACTGGCTCCAAGATCTGAGGAAGCAGACTGCCAGCAGAGGCGTGGACGCGGGAGCAAGCCAGCCCTTGGCTTATTGTCTGTTCTCCATCTCGGGAGACGCCTGGGTAGGAAAGCCAGGTAAAGAGAGGCTGGAGGAGGACCTGGGCACAACTGGACGCCCGCCCTCCTTTCCTGGGAGTGGGAGGCTCAGCTGCAGAGGCTGTCCCGGCGGTCTCCATGGCAACCTGGGGACGCCGCGACCGGGACCCGCCCGCAGCCCCGGCCCCGCCCTCTCCCGCGAGACCGGCCTCTGGGGACCGCGGAGGGAGGAGCCTCGAGGCTCACCTGGCGCCTCCGGTCGCTTCTTTGGCTCCCTTTCTTGAATAGCGGGTGGTTGCACTCCACGGTCCCGCGCGGGTGGAGCTCCCAATGGCTGCAGTCTGGTGCCACGGTGAGCAGCTCTTTTCCCCGCCTGGCAGTGTGCATGGTGGCAGAATGCAGCCTCCCTGCCCATCGCTGACATCTGGGACATAGAGGACCTCAGGGTAGAGGAGGACCTCAGGGTAGAGGACCTCTGAGTGGCTCCTGGGTGGTCTGCCAGCCCCTGCTTCCAGCCCTGGGGTGGGGTCTTGGGCTGCGACCCTGGCCAGGTAGACCCGGAGCTCAGTGGGCCCTCCCACGTCAATGCACAGTTGCTTGCAGAAACCAATTTTGCTCGAGGCCTGAAGGACTTGAACACAGGGCGGCTTCCTGGAGGACAAGAGCACCGGGCGGGTGCACACTGAGCGGGAGATGCCGCCTTGCCTTCTAGAGCATTAGGAGCTGAGTGCCAGAGCCCACACCAGCCCTAGGGAGGTGGAGGGGAAGGACCCTACCTTGAACACCGCTCCCCCACCAAAACAAACAAGCAATATTGTTACAGACAAAATTAATAAGTTACTTTTCAATTCCCTACGTAAGATTGCTTAATAAACTTTTCAATTCTCTACTTCAATTAAAAAAAAAAAACTCTGTGAGTGTGTGTGTGTGTGTGTGTGTGTGTGTGTGAGTGTGTGTGCACTCAAGTCTCTTGTGCTGCAAAAGTATGCATGTTGGGTGTTACATGAGAGGCCAGGGAACTCTGGCTGGCAGGCAAATGCCTTTAATGGATGACCCATCTCCTCTGCCCCTCTACTTGAAATTTTTAAGGGTCTCCTTTACTGCTATAACCAGGATTTTTCAAAATAAACGTTTCATGATATTTTATGGAATTCTCAAGATTTTTAAATTAATTGGTAAAATATTAGTGCTTCTGAATATACATTGCATAATTGCTTTTCCAAACATTTAAATGCATGATGAACCAGTGCATGGTTAAATAATTGTGGTTTTTGTAGTACCTACAGCAAAGTTAATCATTTTCTGGAGAGAAAGGATTTTGTAGTGAAAGAATTGTACTTGCCAAGTTGAATTAAGTACAATTTTTGCTTACGAAATTTTAGTGATCTCTTGCGTACATATACAATTACATATATAAATGCAATCATTTGGTCACCAAAGTATGAGATATTTGAAATCAATTAGATATATTCCTTAAAATATAGACTAAAACTACCTGATGTTAATTTAGGTGTTTCTTGCTATCTTTGTATTGGAATGCCCAGCTTCCTAAGGTAGGTTCTGAGATATTTTCCCAATTTTTTTAAATGCATTGCAGTAAGTAGAAAATTAATCAAGATGTAGTATCTTTAATTATGGTTTGCACTGCTGAACTGTTTTCATACTGGTAGCCATCTTCTGACTCTGGCCAGGGAAAACAAACTGCCCTCACTGGCCAAATGGCTCTTCTTTGGCCATATTGGAAAAATGTGAATGCATGTCTCCACTGGGAGACAAATCTGTGTCTAAGTTGGAGACTGTGTGCACTGATATTGAATGCTTCATTTTATGCCCTCTGGATCTCATGGAAAAAGGCAGAAATTCGAAATAGTCCGTGCTCAAGTGTTTAGAAGAACGGGAAGGTAAATAAAAAAGCTTTTAGCTTCTGCAGTGGTGTGGTTTTGTGTGTGTGTGTTTATAAAAAGGTTTGCCTAGCATTCTATTCGGTACATATTTCATGGCATTAGAACCTCTCAGCAGATCTGGCATGCTTTCAGCCAATTCTCAGTATCTGCAGATCCAAGTACTGTTTGTTCCATGTTCCCCAAGATACAATACAGCCAGAGACCATAACGCATACAACAGGACCTGTGTCTGGAAGGCTATGACTGTAATTCTAGTACTCAGGAACCTGGGGAAATAGAATCTCAAGCTTGAGGCCAAGATGAACTACACAGTGATACCACATCTCAAACAAAATGTAATTTTGTGTATGTGTGTGTACTATGGTGTGTTTGTTATAAAACATAACGTATAAACATAAAAACTGTCAAAATTTATCTCATCACTTTATTCTAGTGCACAATAGAATTAAGGATGTCAGAAAAAGACAGAAATATATTGAAATAGTTTCTAAGACCAGAAAAAGCAAATATCTGAGATACGGTTTTTATTAATACTAGATATCTGTAGATAATGGAATCAGAGGTGCGTTTTTCGTCGTTCAGTTTCAAGAAATCTATGCTAAGCAAGTATTTGAATTAAATAATATATGTTTTATAAAGTGTAATAAATATGGTGTCACATATTAATAAATATTTGTGGTTAGAGATATTATAATTTATCAAAATTTTAGGGTATTTTAGTTATATTCTATACTACCAAAAGCTAACTAAATAAAAATTTTCCAAATATGTATTTGAAAGAACTGGAAACATTTCACATATTTTTGAATACCAATGCTGAACCAGAGAAATTATATATAAATCTCTAACTCATGCAATAAAAGTTATTATAGTATAAAATATATTACATTTATATATTCATAATTATATTGTAATTGTTTTCAAATTTCCAAAACTTCCATCAGATAAAAAGCCTGATGGGTTTTATATACTGCTGGATCAGAATCTTCACCACATTGAAGTTTATGTGTGCCAATGAGTACCAGCAAATTCCTGAATTAGGGTGGAAGAACTTTTAAAATATATTATTTGTTTTTATTTTATTAACTCAAGGAGAGAGAGAGAGAGAGAGAGAGAGAGAATGGGTGGAGGTGGGGCCAGGGCCTCTAGCCATGGCAAACAAAAACCAGATACATGCACCACTTGGTGCATCTGCTTTTATGTAGGTCCTGGATAATTGAAACCCAGTCATTAGGCTTTGCAGACAAGCTTCTTAACTATCTCTTCAGCCCAAAATTATATATATATATATATATATATATATATATATATATATATATATATATATATATATATATATACTATTAGAACAAGAAAATAGTACAATATGAAAAGAGCCAATTTTTAATTTCCACTTTAAGTGAATACACATCTTGCAACAGGAGATCATGGACCTGGATTGGAAATAAATAAACTACATGTGAAGACAGCAAAAGAAAGTGGAACCACATTTGTCTTTTATAGATAGTTATTGATATGCAAATTTATCCATTTCCATGTCTAGATAAGGTGCATCATTTCAACCCGAGCTATTAATAAATGCTACATTTTCTACTATCATAGTAATTTATTTATCTGGTTTGAAACTTTTGAGCAGGTTATTAATTCAAGCTTTGAATATGATACTAGGGGAAACTTCAAAGACAGAGTTAAGTATCATGAACATATAATATGTAAAAAACAGGTTTTCTCTGTTAGAAATTGTACAAATGATATTATTAAGATAGAAATTATAAAAAGAATAAAGCATTATAGCATTTTATATAGAGAAATAGTCAAAAGTTATTAATAATCTAGTATGGTAGTTTGAATATAGGTCTGCCATAGACTCAAGTGTTTTATTAAAACTTGTAACTTGGG
>PVHP010040380.1:0-15900 GCA_004024765.1 Zapus hudsonius | reverse complement strand
CTCGCTGCATCCTGAAAAATACAAACACAATCTCCATCGGAGAGTGAGATCAGTGTAGGTTAACAAATATACACAATTCTGGATTACCTAGATTCTATTTTTAGTAGTCTCCCTGTCACTCGCTCCCATAGTGCATCTTGTTTTGGGAGCCCAAAAGTACGGGATCCGGTGCCTATCGCCCTGAATCCCTAGTTCCAATGAATATATTCTTATACATAGTCATTGTAATTACATCTAAAAAGTTGTTATTATAATAAGACTTACTTCACGTTAGAATTTTTATTGACTAAAGTAATCAAATCAACTTTTTTATCAAATCAATTTTTTTATTTTTTAAATTAATTAATTTTTTAATTGTACATAATGAGTTACATTATTTAATGGGTAGACAATGAGTTGTTATCCCCAGTTCCCCAATGCCCTTCTTCCCCATCCCCGATCAGCTGGATATCCTCCTCCTTGGGTAGTCTGAATCAGTCTTTGGGGCAGGGGACCATGGATAGCCTAGGAGTCAGCCTGGTTCTGCCGGCCTTAGAGTGTTGTTACTGAGGGGGGCCATGTCTCTGAATATTCTCCCCCACCAAGACTCTCATAATCTTTCCGCCCCCTCTTCTGCTCAGTTCCCTGAGTCGTGGTGGGTGAGTATAAAGGCTGTTTCATTTTTGAGATCTTTGGGGTCTCTGTACTTCTGCTTTAGGTTTTGTTGAAAATCATTGGTGTCTGTATCAATGGTTTATCTTGTGTTGACTAATAGTCTGTCACTATGGGTCACTTGTTCATCCCATCATTCTTTGCAGGGTTCCATAAGGATCCTCCATGGTATGTCTGGGGTAGCTCATCTCTTGTCAGGATGTCAGCTCTTGGCCTGCAGTTTATTGGTAGGGTAGGGTGAGCAACATCTCTCTCACTGTCAATTCTACATTAATTAACTTAGCCTGCCTAAAACATGTTCAGCAATTAAAAATAACTGGACAATAAAATTTAGATATTCATAAAAGTTATTTTAATTATCAATTGAAAAATAATAATTTCAGCCCTGCTATTCCTACCTAACTGGAGCAGGTGTTTAAGAGAAGCACTTCCTTCATTATTTAATTTTTATCACTGCTAATAAATATACCCTTGATTTCACGTCATCTGAGAATACTGGGTACACTGTATACAAGGAAAATGGATGCAGGCATAAACCCACCCAACATTTAATGGCCTAAATCTGTCTCAGTAATTTGCCTTTCTTTCAAATAACCAGTGTTGGATGTGATTTACTAAAATCAAATTTTGTAGTATTGTTTGAACAAGCGACATCCTTTTATGTGACAAGCTATAATATCAAGCTACTGAAAGGCCTACCATATTTCTTTCCCACTGAGTAGTATTTGTTATATAATGTCACTTATAGACTACATGTAAATCAACTTATTATTTCCAGCTCTACATGGTGCAAAGCTGATTAAAATCTTGTCAAGCTATCAGAAGAATAAGGTCATTTCCCAGCATGGAATGATGTTATTCATTCTAGGCACAATGTCTGGTACCAGAATTGATGCTTAATAATATCAGTGACCTGAGGTGATGTCAAGGAATCCTTTAGAATAGTCTCTCTTATCACAATTCTAAGGTGCTAGAATTTCTGACAATACTGAAATAATTGTGTAACTTTAAGGAAATGTGTTAGAAAGCAGTAAAACCCTCATTGAATTTTCCAAAGTTAACAAACACTGTGCAGCTCTCAGCGCTAATGGCTTCTTGAAAGCATTTGCACTATTGACTCCTGTCCTCTTGAAACTCTATTAGTTCTCCATCATTTTCTCTATTATTTTTTTTCTCCACAACATGTTCTTTGCATTCTTATCCCATGGTTAATGCTGCTTAACTTGTGACTTTTTTAGACATCTTCTCTACTTATGTAACTTAATGTCCTAGAAATTCCCACACCTTCACATTTGATTACCATTCTCCATAAATTTTTCAAGATGTTTGTGCTGATCTTCAAGCAGGCACACATCAGGAGATCATGAGCCATCTCCTATTGACGGATCAGATACATCTGAATATTTTGATTTTATTATCTTTTGCCTAAATTGTCTTGTTCAATGTGTAATTCTGAAATTCATGCAGTTATATGGCAAAATCCCTAGTAATAATTCTTTCTCATAGTCACATCCAGCAGAATTAGGACTGTATTACTTTTCTCATAGCCAGGACCAAACACCTGACCAGCTAATGGTTTTATTTTGGCTCACAGTTCAAGCATACACTCCATAACAGTAAGGAAGTTGTGGCCAGTAGCTTAAGGGTCACATTGCTTCTGTAGTCTCGTGACAGAGAGTGATAAATGCTGGGGTTCAACTTGCTATTTTCTTTTGATGTATTCCAGAAGCCCAGCTCATGGAATGACACTGCTCAAATTAAGGGTGGTTATTTCCACCTCAATTAACATAATTTATGAAATTCCTCATAGACATTTATTTGATTTATTTCCATCATGATTCTAAATGATCATGGGCAACCAAGATTAACCATCATAATACTTTGGTGGAATCAATAATGCTCAAATGTGTTCTGGATCTTCTTTTCCCAATGCCACAGTTTGTGTGTTCACAGTACCTATCCTATCACCTATTACCATTCCTAATACTCCCTGCCTATACCATGCATATCAATAGCCCAGTTTCCACAAAGCACTTTCTAAAAGACAGACCCCAACTGCAGAGATGGCTCAGCTATTAAAGTTGCTTGCATGCAAGTCCTTATGACATGGATTTGTTACCCCTGTACCAATATTAAGCCAAATACACAAAGTGGAACATGTATCTGGAATGTGTTTGAAGTAACAGGAGGCCCTGACACACCCATTCTCTCTCTCTCTCTCTCTCTCTCTCTCTCTCTCTCTCTCTCTCTCTCTCTCTCTCTCTCTCTCCCTCCCTCCCTCCCTCCCTCCTTCCCTCCCTCTAATAAAATATATATTAGAAAAAAATTAAATTAAAAAAAATATATATCAGTTAAAATATAGAACTGATTTTGTTATTTCCAACCCTCAATGGTGCAATCTCCACCGAAATTACAAACATATTAGCATGTTATATGCAATATTTCTTGTCATATCTTGAATAACTATTTTATGCTCAATTCTTACTTGGTTTAATTTTGCTCACAGATTGAGCTATCCTGTACTACCAAGGCAATAAAAAGATGTTTCACAGTCACGTGTGCAATACATCTATTTTACATATTTTCTGCTCTTAAAATATTTCATACATCTAGTTACTGTTGCATAACAAATTGCTACATTAATGGCCTAGAACAATGCACAATTATTATGCTACAATTTCTGCAGGGTAGGAGTCCAGATTATCAGATTATTAGGAATATCTAAAAATTACAATGAAAATTATGGAAATAAAAATTGAATAAGGGAAGGTGAGGGAAAGTAAGAGAAAATGAAGTGATGGAGAAGGAAGGAAGGAAACTGCAAATTGGAATATCTCTATCATTCAATTGCATCGATTTTTAGTACTTCCTGTTATAAGTAAACAAAATGAAGTATGTAGTATTTCTTATTGAGATTGCAAAACAATAATGTTTTGCTCAAAGTTTAAGCAGCCTGAGAACTACATGCATAAGGAAAAGTATCCTGAGGTTAACAGAAACAACATGTTCAGGTTGGCGTTATTTTAACAAGTACTAAAGTCTTGAGATAAACTAGAGGATAGTAAGGAAATATATGTACATTGGACATTAATATCATAAAGAGTTAATTAGCTTTCAATGGGTCATAACTTATTTTGAAGATGTGGCATTTCAGAAAGCTACCTATGCTGATACATGTAACCCTCAGACATTCAAGGGGTAATTGTTGTCATTATCATTTTAATCAGTGCTGTAATTGAATGGTTATCCACTTAGTTGTTGTAAGGTCTTTTCAGCTATTGAATATTTCAATATTTTAAATATAAGCTGAGAAAATAATTGTCATTTCATAGATTTCATAATACTCTTTGCAGTTAATTAAAATGTTGCTTTTTAAATGGCTATTATCATTGAGAGCACACATGTTCACATGACTTATAGAGCTGCTTTGTGCAGCACCATATTCTTTTTTCTTGGCAATCCCTGGTTTGTCTAATGAAATTCATACACCTTCCGTACTTACCTTGATGTTTTGAATGTAAAGTGTCCCCAAAACCCTCATGTTTTTTAATTAAGCCTCAAACTTAATCCACAGGTAGTGGTGGAGCCTTACTGGAGGAAGTGTGTCATGGGGGGAGGGCTTGGAGTTTTATATCTTAACCCATTTGCCACACTTAGCTCATTCTCTCCCCTTCCTTCTTGAGGGTATGGATATGATACCTGTATATCTGCTCCTGCCATGATTTCCCCACCACGATGAAAATTCCCCTTCAAACTAGAAGTAAATCCTTTCCTTCCAAAAGATAATCCAGTCTGATGCATCATTTCCTCCAGAAACTAAAAGGTAATTGTTATCATTATGCAGGAAAGAGTGTACACCAGGTATATGGTCAGCTACTGAAAGGAAGGAAAAGGCACTTGAAATAGCATCTACTTAGAAAACAATGTAGTTACTTAAAATATGGCCAGAAAAAATGTTTTAATAATGATAGGCCTTGATTTTGTGGTTATACATGCTAGGAACTATATTATGCACACAGCTTGAAACATGTATAGTCCAGTGAGTAGAAGCTTACTTCTCTAAAGGTTAAAAGGAATGTAGAATCAGTTTTTAATGAACACATCAAACTATTTTCTAAAATGGTTATTTTCCACCCAGCAGTGGAATTAATTAATAGATAGTTACCAAAGAGGATATGCCAGAATTACTGCTTAGACCCTTTGTATTGAACACAATGGCCTTTGTATAGAATTTGGTGGAAACCAATCATTTTCCATGGGGTAATGGTTAGTTCTTCCACCACAATGATACCCTAAACATCCAGTTGGCTTCACTTGTTAAATTTTTAAATGGGGAAAAAGCATACTTATCTGGAAGGAGGTCTAGCGACATGGCTTAGTGGGTAAAGCACTTGCTGTGATACTTTGAATACCTCAGTTAGGATCTCCAGATGCCACTTGATAGCTGGAGGCTGTCTTTTCTATAATCTCAGAGCACCTATGGCAATAAAGGAAGTGAAGACAGGCGAAGATTTCTGAACCTTAAGAATGATGCACTGAACAATGACAATCCTTGTATCTGAATGAGGAAGGTGAGGACCTATCAGAAAGTTGTCCTCTGACCACCATGTGTGCTATGGTATACACATGAATACACACACCCATAGACACACATACATCAAACAAATTTAAAATATATATATCAAAAAGAAAGTATTCACTGTTAGTACATAGAGTTTGAAAATATGAGTCTGGTCTCTCCTCTGAACCTAGCAAGGTTGGATTCACAGCAACAGCTCTTAATGAAAATGCATAATCAAACCAGGATGGCAAAGGTCCAGGTCTTCTCGACAGTGCTTCTCATTTAAATGATCCAGACCTGGGACTTGGTCATTTTTTATGAGTCTCCAGGTGATGGTGATATGTGGCCAGGGTGAAGAACCACTGCATATATAATTATTAGTTTTCAAAATACCACCTGCTCAACATTTGTGGATGGTCTCTATGACAATTTTCTGGATATTACATTGCACTATGATTTTGTGCAATACATAGCATAAAATTGATGTTTTACTATTTATTAAAATACAAATATTAATGATCCTACATAATTTAATATTTTATACAATGTCAACACAATGCACTTATAAATTCTTCTTCTAAAACTACAATTCAGTATCCATAAAATTATATTAGAGATTGTTTTTAGTAGAAACACTCTAGCCATAAATATTTGGACAAAAGATCAAAAGAATTTTTGAAAAATGAGAGAAGAGCCTGTCATACCACACAGGTAATCCGTTGTATGTAAATACAGCTTGTATATAGTTGCACTATATGTAATCTAAAAAAAAAGTATCTATCAACACTATTGTATTGAGATCTGAAACCCAGCTAGAATTGATCTACCTGTTTGGAAAGCCAGGATGCTCACTCATTAACTGAATAACACTGTTTCAGTAATTTAGCCTATCTGCACTCCAATTACTTCTCATTTTTTAACTAAACACACTAATAAAGCCTATGAAAGCTTTCTTGTATTAAATGATCAATGCATAGAACATTGCTGAGTGTCTCCTTAGTCATGCCCCATCCACTCCCTCACATTCAAATTATTATTTCTCCAATTGTCAAGTGTATGTATTTATTTCATGTAAACCATTTGCACATATATTTTCACTGATTGTTTAGTTTACAGTTCAGAAATAAATACCATATCTGATAACTTAATTTATTTTTATTATAACTCTTTTTAATATTATAGAAATATATCCTCAAATGTCAGTTTCAAGCACTTATCTTATCTTTTTTTCCAAGCATTTTCACTGAGAAAGGTTTTTCAGCACTTGAGAAAAGAGGATCTTCCCCTGTCTACAGCATGCAAGCAGAATGGGTATTGCCTTTATGAGCCCATATTTCTGCGTGTCTCTTGCTTGATTAGAAAATATAGTGTTGATGCAAATTCATGAGTAATCTAAATATAAAATAAATTATGGAAGAAAATTGAAATTGACTAAATATCTCAGAACTTGGAAAAAATGATTTTTCAAGTAGTCTAAACAATTACTTAGACTGTAAGCATACATCTGAATGCAAGACAGCATGCAGTAGAGGAACAAAAGAAATGCACCCATAAAGTTATAAATGCTAACCTTGCTTCATAAAGCAAGCAAAAGTCTCTTGTTATTGTTCGTAGCTGTCTTTTAGGATAAATAATTATGTATTTTATGAAGCAAAATACTTATCAAAACCATATCTATGAAAAGCACCTCTTTTGAAAAATTGCTCCTTGAATTGGAATTAAAAAAGTCTTTAGAAGCCTATGTTGAGATGATTCATATGTGCAAAAGAATAATACTGTTCAAGAAGCATATTTGAAGATATGTTACAGAAATCAAAGAGTATTTTTTTCTAATAAGCCTCAAAATGCAAAAAGAGAGAAAATTTGGTAACTAAAGGTATAGGTGAGTCAAGTTGGGAATTAAATTCCATTCACTTTATCATTATATTGTAACAGCGTAAATGAAACAAAGGAAGAATGTTTTGTGATTTCCCCACCACCACTGGATAGATAAAGGATGCATGCATGAAACTTAGCAACTGATAAAAGTTTTGTGTTGATGGTAATCATTAATGGAATAACAGGGGTCTCACTTCCAGATAAAGATGGACAAGGAATGTCAATTTCTGAGTTACCTTTTTGGATATTCAGTACTAGCACAATTTAATGGGGATCAGGTAATTGCTGACAAGGCTACACTGAACAAATTACGATCCATCCATGTCACTCTTGCAGAACTAGTTAACCTGGGGAGCTTTGTCAAAAACTTTCACAAAAGTGCATCTCCCTAAGAAAAATATCTTGTATGTCATTGCTCAAAGTATCAATACCAAACTCTAAAGTAATGTTTAAAAAGATTTTTGAGAAAAACCCCACTCTCTTGGAATGAATTAAATTATTCCATCATGGTAATATGAGAAAATGTTTTCATTAAAGAAATTATTTAATTTAGTCAGTGATCTTTTTTCCTCTAGCTTCTTGTTGATGGTGTCAAATGTGCTTATTAACCTTCTCATAGCATTGAAGGATAATATGTTTTCTTAGATATCTTTTGTACAGTATTGATGAATTTTGCAAACAGTCATAAAAATTGCTTTAAGGGCCAGAGTATGGTGAGATTTATTTTTTAGAATATTTATTTAATTATTTTTTTGAAAGCAGATACAGACAGACAAAGAAAGAAAAAGAGAGAAAGAGAGGGATGCAGAATGGGTGCACTAGTATGTATAGGTACTGCAATTGAACTCCAGATGCATGTGCCACTTTGCATATCTGACTATAAGTGGGTACTGGGGAATTGAACTCAGGTTGCTAGGTTTTGTAAGCACAAGCCTTAACCACTGAGCAAACTCTCCAGCCCTGAACTTTATTTTTATGGAAAAAAATCAAAAATCATATTTTTTGATTTTAAATTATCAAAATAGAGAGAAGTAGAAAATTAGAAAGAAGGGTAGTGTTATTTTAAATTTATTTATTATTTGCAATGAGGGAGAGACAGAAAGGAATGAGAGAGAGTGAGTGAGAGAGAAAGAGACAGAGAGAGAGAGAGAGAGAGAGAGAGAGAGAGAGAATGGGTCCAATAGGAGGCCTCTAACCACTTCAAATAAACTCCTAATGCACTTTGTGCATCTGGGTTTAAGTAGGTACTGGGGATTCAAAGCTAGACCATCAGGTTTGCAAGCAAGCTCCTTAAATGCTATGACATTGACATTTCTCCAGTCTAGAAGGGTAGTATTTTTGTTATTATTATAAGACACTATAAACTCAAGAAAATGTTATGTCCTCACAAATGAAGGCTGATAATAACAATAATGCATAAATAAAAATTCCCAGTAATTTATACCATAATGCTAAATATTTCCTAACAGAACTCTATTTTAACTGCCACCTGTGACTTTAGAGCACTGTTTTTTAAAAAAAGACTCAAATGATAATGAGTAGTAATAATAAATATAAGATTTCTAATATATTAACCATTGGCAATAAGCTAAAAATACGATTATCTGTTACATGTCTATGTGTTTGGTTTTGTAAAATGAAAGCAACAATATTAGAAGCCTCCTGCATCCTTTCTTCATAAGAATAATGAGCAATACTATAAATTATACAATTTTTGCAAATGTAGAAATGAAAAGAAAGAAATATGTTAAATGATAGGTTCACTCCTTTATTTAACATCATTATTCTGAAAGGGAATAGATCATTTTTTAAATGTGCACATTTTGAATAATGAGAAAAGAGAATAAAAATATTGAAATGAGTTTCTATAATAAATGTGATTTAAATATGGAAATTATACTCTTAAAATAAAAAAGGGCGCTGAAAGAGTGCTAAGAATGAAGTAGCAACAAAATTAAAATTTGAACTTTACTATTATTAAAAAGTATTGCCATGATTCTTTTTCCAGTTAAAGTTTCAGGAATTTTCATTGAAGCACACACATTTAAGAGACCTATATATAATGTTGGAAAAGCATTCAACACCAGTGTTGCCATCTTCTCAAATGTGGTTTCCAGCCTTATATCTGGACAAGGTTAAGTGTGGATATATTTGTGAGAAAAAACAAACATATGAAGGATTGGTTTATATTTGCTTCTGAATAATGCACACCCGAGAGATATTAACAAATAACTTTTAGAGGCTCTCATCTGCCTTGATTTAAAAGGAGGCTGACTTTATAGCTGCTGTAAGGTACAGGTTGTGAAATTTAAATGGATGAGTATGATGCCACTTTCTGAACTTATTTATGTATTTATTTATTTTCAAGGAGAAGGAGAAAGAGAATGAAAATGTCATGGCCTGTAGCCACTGCAAACAATCTCCAGATACATGACCCACTTTGTGCATCATGCCTATGTGGGTGCTGGGGAGGTGAACTTTAGGCTTTGCAGGCAAGGGCGTTAAAGGCTGTGCCACCTCTCCAGCCCTATTTTTTTTAATGTATTTACTTTTCATTGGCAACCAAATAGGTTTAATTATGTTGTATCTTGAACTAATTTTGTTTGTTTTTGTTTCTCTTTCCCTCTCTTTGTCCCTTACCCACTGAAACCTCCCCCACCATCACCTTGTTTCTGCTTTCATAATCTGTTTCCTTTGGTTGTCCTCATGCCTTTTCAACCCTTGTTCTTTGTCCCTATCTGGACTTGCAGTCTGTACTTGCTGTCACACTGCTTATTTACTTATATCCACACATGTTAAAAATTAGAATCTAAATCATTGAGAGCAAGAGTTCTTTTTTGCATCTGCCAATAAGGAAACAGTAAGTTTATGAATGTTAAATATGGGTTAGAGCTGAAATACATTTTAAAATATTGGAAATGCCCAACATATTTGCATAATTTTTTCATTAATAATTTTGTCTGAGTTAAAAATACTTCTTTTGCCCACGTCACACTGTGTGTTCTACATGTAGATGAGGTGCTGAGACAGAGCAAAGCAGGTCCATATATCAGCAAGGGAACCTTGCTCCTGAGCAACACCCAGGAGTCAAAGCCCACATTTGTTTAGTGCTCACTGCCTGTCTAGATGGAGTGTTTTATGTCCTTTTCTTCCGTGGCTTTGCTCTCCTTCGTCATGCCAGCTTTTGGCTTGTGAACAGAACTCCTCCATGTGCTGAAGAATGAGATAATAACCCAGAACAAGAGCTTCTGCTGAAAAGCTCATGGCTGATATCAACTGGAAACTAATTAAAATGACTACTTCAATAAGCCAATCCTCCATTCATTCCAGTGACAGTACAGTGAAAAGAAGTCATCCTTTCTGTTTCCTTTGTTTCATGCAGTGATTTGTGTGGTTAATTCATATTATAGCCTTTGTTCTCAAGTGGAATAAAATAGACCAGGGAAATATTTTTCTTCTTTGGCTTTCAAGTGCCTTTCCTTTTTAACAAGTACAACTCAGCTTTCAATTGTCTTTAGGTGTGAAGTTAATATCAAGGGTTGTTAGCATTTTTATCAGTGTCTTTTAAATATCATCTTGCTTATTTACATGTGAACATAGAGGCTGTATTCTCCCTCTGTCAGGCAGCCAGGGCATTGCCACTGGTATAATTTATAACAAGACTAATAAAATCAATTTGCTTGCAATAATGTTTTGTGTGCTATTTGAGGGAGAGAAGTTATTGAAATATTCTATATAGCCACAGTAAACTTGAATACAAAGTAATAAAAGTCATGCATTTTAAATTACATGTTTAATACCATTTGGCTAATATAGAAATATTCTGAAAATTGCTTAGGTGCAGTAAGATGTGTGTGTGTGTGTGTGTGTGTGTGTGTGTGTGTGTGTGTGTGTGTGAGAGAGAGAGAGAGAGAGAGAGAGAGAGAGAGAGAGAGAGAGAGAGAGAGCATGATTTGTAGTATCCAGAGGCATCCTTTGAAAGGAGTTAGTATGTGTTGTCACTGAGATGTGGCTATTCACTAGTGATTGTCATTAAGGTGTGGCTATTCAGTAGTGGATACACACTGTGTTTCCATAGTAGTTTACATATGGTTAGCTATGATGAATAGGAATTTATTTTGCTTATTGTAGGCTGTTGTAATCCCTTCTTGTTGCTGGGATAAAGCAACTGACCAAAAGCAGCTGATGGAAGGAATTTTTTTTTTTAATTTGGCTTATATTCTCGAGGGGAAGCTTCATTATGGCAAGGAAAAACATACTGTGAGCACAGGGTAGAAATTACCTCCTCACCAACATCTAGTGGAAAACAACAGCAGGAAAAAGCTGAACACTGGCAAGGGGAAGTTTCCTATAACACCCATATACCGAACCCCAGTAAAACACGTCCTCCAGCATGGCTTCACATACCAAATTGCTACCAGAGGAAGCTCAAGCACTCATCAACATGATTTTAGAGGGACATCTGACTCAAACCAACACACAGGCATATTCACTGTCTTTTGTCATATGTAAAATTTTAAAAGTAACATTTGGGAAGAATTTCTACTTTTTTAATTTTTGCCTCATATGTGTAGATTGCACTTTCTTTTGCCTATATAATTTATCCTTCTCCTAACTAGGATCTCTCTTATTTATTTACTTATTTATTTATTCATTTAGTTTTGTTTTTTCGAGATAGGGTCTTCCTTTAGCCCAGCTTGCAAGCTTTCAAAGATTTCCATTTTCTCATTGTTCTTTGTAAAAATTCAAACAACAATAATGTAATTAATATGCATATACCCTTCTCAAATCCACCATTTGCTAACATATGTTTGCTCTTTCACTTTCAGTCCTATCTCTATGAATATATATCTATATATATATATAGATATATATTCATAGATTTATTTTAATTATAAAACTTACAGAGACAGAAGATTAATGGTTATTAGGGACTGTGAGTGTAAGGGAATGGGTAGTAGCTAGTGAAGTATGAATGGACACCTATCGCCATGCTATCAGAAAGATTGAAAAGAGGTGATATTGGACTTTTAAAAAATAATTTTATTCATTTATTTGTAAGAACAGTGAGAGGAGAGACAGACAGAGAGAGAATGTCTGTGTCAGGGACTCCAGTTGCTGTAAACAAACTCCAGATGCTGTGCCACCCTGTGCATCTGGATTAATGTGGGCACTGGGGAATTGAACTCTAGTCATCAGGCTCTTCAGGCAAATGCCTTAACCGCTGAGCCATCTCCTCAGCCCAATATTGGACATTTAAAGCAAGGCCATGAACATATTAAGTGCTAGGTATGAACATAGTTAAATAATTCAGGCATTTATGAACATATTAAAAAATAAACTGAAATGGTGAAATGAAACTTTTTTCTTATGTATAATTAACATTTGTCACTTGGAAAACAAAATTAGCAAATGTAAGTAGACACAGGTTATATTTTGTATCACATACTTTATGTGTGGTTGATAGAGAAATCATTTCTAATAATCTTCAATAAGAAAATACGTGCCATATTGGACTGTTGAGCTTTTTCCAGTGATGTAGTCTTCTCAGTGGTAACTGACATGCAGTATATGATCTATCAACATTCACTAATTTCATACATAGCAAGGAGAGAGCAAGGGCCTAATGTTAAGCCCCGAGCCTCACATTGAACACTGTGAAAAACTGGACTCCTGCATTCACTTTTATTTCAAAAACGAATTATCAAAAGTATTTCTCTGAGTAGTTTTAGTTTACATTCTGAAATTTTCATTCTGCCAAAAACACATTTGCAAAAGCTCAGTAATGAGATGATTCATGAAGTTGGTATCACAGAATCAAAAGTATTTTTTCATTCTTTGGTCAATGAATCTGAATGGGAGGTCTATCACACAGCTTGTCAGAAAACCTTAAAGAAATAAACATAATTTAAAATAAATTATAGTGAAATATTGTATGCTTTTATGGGTGGGTCATGAAGTAGAAAAACAGAGCTTTTAAAAATTGTTTAATAAGAGCAAGGGAGACTTGATAAATGTAATGGAGATACTTTAAATTTTACAGCAGTTTGAATAAACTTAAATTAACAATTGTCACATTTGTAATGGTCTAATTCACTGTGATGTACCATGTAAGCAAATAGTTTAAAAACAGTCTCATTTCCCTCACTGCTCTTACTTAGCATTGCATACTAGTTTAAAAGATCATACAGCAAATATTTAAGGCATAGTTTTGATAAATGAAGTGATGCATATTTATGAGCCATCATTAGCTTATTGTTCTTGATAAAACGTGAATTCTTATGTAAATGATTAGTATTAGTATCAACATAAACCCTTGTCTATTTTGAAAGGTGACATTGCATTATCTTTATAAAGTCAATAATTATTGGCTAAGAATGTACCATAGTTGAACAAGTGTTTGCATGGTATCTAGGAAGCTGTGGGTATGATCTCAAGCACAGCATAAACTGGATGTGGTGGTAGCTATCTGTAATCCCAGCTGTTGGTAAATTGGTAAGAGGCAGGATGATCAGGACTTCAAGGTTATTCCCAGTTGCATAGTGAGTTCAAGGCCAGCTCAGATACATAAGACCTTATCTCAAAAATATTATATAAATAAAGACAGTATAAACTTATTTTCTATTACACTTACCAATTAATTCTAAACTATACTATGATGTTCTGAATCTGTAAACTATATTTAAATGTTGTACTGATTTTCATTTTATTTCTCTGTTTAGCATTTAATTTCATTCATAATCTTAAAAAGAGGTTGTAGATCTCTAGATAAAAAACAACCTTAATTATCAGCATTATTAAAAGCTAAGATAATAGCTTTTCATATACAAATGAGGAAAATTTTCTTTAAATACCATGTGTGAAGCAGTAAGTTGTGGTCAATGGAGTTTGTGAACATCTATCATCCTTATAAATGTACTTTATTATTTATGGTTGTATATGGATTTAGGGAAACTCAAGAAATGGTTAAGCAAACCAGATAGCTTCTAAATATGGGATCCAGGTCTTTAAGAATATAAAATATACCAATTTATACAGAAACTGATCACTGTTTGTAGATGAAAGAAGTCCAAACACACCTTATATCTGAAATTATTAAATGGTTCTTTACTGAATACTGTGACAAGATATTGACTGAGGAAAATTTCTGGATATTAGTGGGATATTTGGGGAAGATGTATATGCATTTTGCAATATGTAGGTTTATCATAATTTCCTGGATGAGAATATGTTGTGTCCATGAAGGGAGATATTTTGTGCCTAGAATATGGCATCTGAAATTAACTGTAATATATTTCAGAAAAATATGTAATTACATATAAATTATATAGAGAGAGATAAAGAGAGAGACAAAGAGAGACAGAAGACTGTGAGAGTGAAAGTATATGTATATATTATCAAATGATGAATCTGAGAATGTTATATGGAAGTTCATTACCCTACTGTTGTTTCCACTTACTGATGACCATTTGATGGTCATTTATAGGTTTCCCCTTGTGTGCACAGGAGGAAGTGTATGTGTGTTATATTTGTGCATGCAACAAGTTTTGCAAATGATTCAAGTCCCTGTAAGTGTGTTTCTACCTCTTATTTATGTTAAAGTATATGGTGAAATACTTGTCAAGGAATGTCCATATCTTCATTGCCCTGCCACATACCACCTTCAAACTGTGTCAGCTCTGTTATTTACTCAAATGTTAGATGTGAAATTCATTTGTAAGGACACAGTTGCACTAGTTATTGTTTCATTGCTGTGGCATAATACCTGACAATGGCCATTTAAGGAACGGGTTATTTTGGGTCATAGTAAGAAGAAATATTGCTTATCATAGTGTAAAAACCATGACAATGGGAGTACAAGTCAGCTTCTTACATTGTTTCTATCCATCCTCAGTAACCAGAGACAGATGAATATTGGTGCTCAGCCTAATTTCTCCTTCTTTTTTTAGCCAGTTTGGGAGGCCATCCCATGGAATGTTGATGCCCACATTCACGATGGGTCAATCCCACTCAGATAACCCTTCTGGAAAGGCCCTTACAGATATATATGGAGGTGTGATTCCTTACTCTAAATTTAATTGAGTTGAAAATGAAGATAAACCATTGCAACTATGGGTGGAAATTATTTTCCCATTTTGAAAATTTTAATTTTTGAATAATTTAATGCATGCATATTTTTTTCATATATGCACCCCACATTAGCCTCTTTTTTCTCCTTTCCACTCCCGCTAACCCCTTTTGTTTTTACTTAGGGTTAGAACAGAGAATGAAGAGGAAGGGGTTAGCAGTAAATGTGAGTCCTGCTTAGTGTCCCTCATATTGTATTAAGCTTTTGTAAATTGGCACCTTCCACTTTCATTTACAATAGCATTTATCATCAAAGATTGCAATGTTCTCCTACATTTTCTGGGGAACCCTGTGGCCATTATCTTTCTATCATTTCCTTATTTATTCTTTTTTTTTTAATTGTCCATAATGAGTTACATTATTTATTGGGCAAACCATGCGTTGTTATCCCAAATTCCCTGCTTTCCCCCCTCCCCCTCCCTGATCAGCTGTATATCCTCCTTCGTGGGCTGTCTATATTAGTCCTTGTGGCAAGGGATCCTGTATATCTTAGTACTCATCCCGGTCTTCCTGGCCCAAGTGTGTTGTTACTGATGGGTGCCATGCCTCCGGACAGCCAGGGGAAGCTGATTGGCGATAACTGGAGTAAACAGACCATTGGCATGAAACATAGTCTGTGGCCATGAATAGGCTGGATACAGTTCCTACTGGGAGAGAACAGCAAACCAAGAAAGGAGCAATTA
>PVHP010040379.1:0-15927 GCA_004024765.1 Zapus hudsonius | reverse complement strand
CATTCTTCCACCCATACATGGTGTATGTGTGTGTGTGTTTGTGTGTGTGTTTTTATCATTGCGGTGGGCAGTGACAGGGGAGGTTGGGGTAGGTGGGGTTTGTCTGACAAAATACCCAGGAGAAGCAATTTAAAGGAGAGAGGATTGATTTTGGCTTCTTGTCAGAGGGGATGAGGTCCATCATTGTAGGAAAGGAATGGGGACAGGAATATGCAATCTGAAGTCAGGACACAAAGAATGAGGAAGACAAGCATTCAGCTTGCTTTATCTGTCTGGGAGCCCATCCCATGGGTTAGAGTGAGTCTTCCCGCCACAATTCACCTCATCTAGGAACGCTGTCACAGGTATGATTAGAGGTCGATTTCTATTATTATTCTGAATTCCATCTAGTTGATAACCGACAATCCTCTCTGAATACTGAAATGTATATACATTTCTAGTCATCAAGGAATTCTCCTGGCACCAGCCTTTAAGTACCACATCTCTTTCCCTTTTACATTGCATATAGGTGGAAAGAAACTACACAGAATTTCCTTTGTGAGCCTACCTTAGCTCAATGAACAGTGATTTTCAGTTTTATCCACTTAACTTCAAATGACATATCTCATGCTTCTTCATGGCTGACTAAACTCCCTTGTTTATATAAACCACATGTTCTTTATTGAATCACCTGTGATGGGAACCTATAATTATTCCATAACTGAGCTATTTTAAATGACACCACAATAAAAGTGGGTATTTTTATGCACAAACACTGATTCAACTTCACCTTCCTCACCTACGAGGTTAAGTACACATACGGTTTGTCATACGTATAGATTTTAGTTAAGAATTAAAAGTGGAAATCCTTTAAATCCTCTAAATCATGAAAATTAACATAAATGCCAATGAACCTGTTTATTGGACAGGTTCAAGACCATTATAGTTGTGTAGGACCTAACTTGAAAACATCCTTAAAACCTGCTGAAAACTGAAAATTGCAAATAACATGATATATCTAGTTAGAGTCTATTCCCTATGAAAGAAAATAAGTGATAATTATATGTGATCTTTTATGTGCATTTAAGCATTTTTTTAAAAAGTGTTTGTAAAAAGGTCTAGGCTCTAGAGAAATAGTGAATTACAGTGTCTGATCTGGAAGGAATTAAGGAGTTCCTGAAAGGCTTTCCCTGTTTTTCTGTTGTTTAAATTTCTTTTATTTTTAAAAAAGTCTATTTCTACCTTCCTTGAATAATTAAAAGGGAGAGCAAGAAAAAAAAACCTGAACCAATCTGAGTTGTGTGTTTTTATTATATCTGTGTTTTACAATCTCTTCCTTTGCTGACATGATAGAGTATTTTTTTTTTTTTTGCACAAGTATTGAGCCACCCAATGATACAAGAGATGCAGAGGTGACAAATGAATTCTCCCTTCTGCAATAAGACAGGCTCAGGAAAATCAGAAACTGCCAGGAAAGACAGCGTGGCAGAGACAAAGCAACTAAGCAACAGACACCATTGACATTTCCTTAGCCCTGGATGCATATGTTTTTCAATTCCCCGTATTTTTCCTCTCTCAGGGACACATCGAAAATGAAGTTGTGGGCTGGAGAGATGGTTAAGAGGTTAAGGCATTTGCCTCTAGTGCCTAAGGCCCTGGGTTCAAGTCCCCAGGACCTATGTAAGCCAGACCCACATGGTGGTGGCCCTGGTGCATTCTCTCTCTCTCTCTCTCTCTCTCTCTCTCTGCTTGAAAATGAATAAATAAAATATTAAAAAAAAGAAAATGAAGTTGCTTCTTGCCACAATACCACTGCTTTGCAAAACTCTGCTAGAATGCTGAATGGTATCTAAAGGGTGGATTCATCTGAGCAGCCAGTGTATGTATTTCAACTACATTAAGTGAGACCTCTAAGCAGCTGTTTACTCATAAACATTTCATTAAGTATTTGAGCATAATGATGTTAAATGAAATGTTTTTTGAAGTCTTAAATATATATTTATTGTCCATAATGAGTTACATTATTAAGTGGGCAAACAATGCGCAGTTATCCCCAACTCCCCAATGCCCCCTCTCCCCATGCCCAATCAGCTGGATATTAAATGAAATGATTTTAAGATGCTGCTAGAACCATCCTAACAAACTCACCAGAGAGTGCAGAGTTGGTTCCCAGTATGAGAGACAATGGAGAGCCCTGGACTCCTGTTCTCTGAGCAGCATTTGCTCAGTTATGCATCGGGCCCCATGGAAGGGAAGGGGGGCACCTTAATGTCAAAGACTCAAATTCATTTGCTTCCCCAGTAAAAGAGTAAGTTAATTCTAGTGAGTGCTTTTACTATGCAAAGAACCTAAAGCCAGCAGGCAGGAGATTTCATTTCCATATCCACTAGGTTCTCTACCTAAAACACGTCATTATAAGGTTTGTGGACTGTATTTCGTCTCTTTTAGATGTCACTTTGAGGGCTGAAGAGATGGCTTAGCGGTTGAGGCATTTGCCTGCAATGCAGAAGGACCAGAGTTTGATTCCCCAGTGCCCATGTAAAGCCAGAGGCACAAGAGGGCGCGTGTGTTTGGAGTTCATTTGCAGGAGGCCCTGGTGTGCCCATTCTCTCTCTCTCTCTCTCTCTCTCTCTCTCTCTCTCTCTCTCTCTCTCTCTCTCTCTCTCTCTCTCTCTCTCTCTCCCTCTCTCGCTCCCTCTTTATCTCTCAAATAAATAAATAAAATATTATTAAAAATGTCACTTTGATGCTTAGTGATCCCAGCAAAAACACCAATTTATTATGATGTTTTCTCTATTGATCTAGATTCCAGAAACACTTAATGTTGTTTTCCTCTGGTAAAATGATATGGATAGGTAATACTCATCGGCCTCTCTACTCTGCCATGTATATGGATTGTTCTATTTAATCCAGGAGCATTCAACTCCATGAGAAAGCTATTTCATTTATTTGCAGATTAACAATCTACATGTTTAAGAAATCAGGTAACTTTTCCAAAGCTGTAGAGCTGGTAAATACACAATAAAGAATAGAGAACCAAATTCTCAGCACCTGGGATCTACTTCAAACAGCTCTTGAGTGATCTTCTATCACATTTTGCCAAATTGCCTTCAATCCATGAGATGGAAAACAAGTGCTTTCATAGCTCATCTCCTTTAAGAACTGAGGGCTGTGTGATCGTTTGCCCAGGGGCTTAACCTAGATACCTGACAGTTCATTACTAATATGTCTGTAGAGGTGGTGGTAGAAAGATTATCCTTTGAGTTGAAGGTCTTAGGAAAACAGATTTTCCTGGTCAGTGTTGATTACTTCCTCTAGTCCGTTGAGGGTCTGAATAGAACAAAAAGAAGAAGGTAGTTAAGATTTGTGCTCATCTTATGTAACGTTTTAAACTAGACCTTTCCTTACCAGTGGAATCACAGACATGGGGCTATAATATACACCACTAACCTCTGGCTTTCAGGTCTTTGATCAAAATATTCTCCCAGCCTTTCAGGGGCCTCCACTTGCAGGTGGAAGATTGGACTTTACAGCCTCTTTAATTATCTGATCCAATACCTTAGTTTTCATGCACACTCCTTCCCCTTGGTTATTTCTCAAGAAAATCTTATCAATAAAGGCTGCTTCTCCACCTGCCTTTTGGGGAACAAAAAAGCTTTAAACATCAACAGAGTACTTCAGATGGTCAGTGTTAAAGCATCAGGCATCAAACTAGCTTTTGCTGAGGGCCAGACTATGTCTAAAGTATCATAAATATACAAAAATAAGCAAAAAGAAAAGAAACCAAACAGGGTGGATGTTTAATGGTGTCTATAGGCGAGAGGAAAGATTAACAAGTAAATTATCAATAATTATTTGATGGAGGTAATGGATGAATTGTCAAATAGGAAACAGTTGTAAATGACACACTGGAATCAAGAAAAAGAAAAGCACTATCATCTTAACCAAGACAGAAACAGAGTTGTGGAGTGTCTGCACAACCCAGGCCTTGTATGTGCTCCAGGGTTAGGTAACCTGACGTCATTGCTTAGATGCCCTAGTGGGTAAACACTGCCTTGATCTTCACCAGCGATGTGGCTTTCAGCTATTCATTTATTTGTTTCAAGTTTTCATTTTATTTTTCAAAACAAGACCAAACCAGACCACTTCGTATGAAACAGGTCATGTTAGCCATCAGGTTAGAGCTTTTTTATCTTAAACTTCTTTGTCCTTCCATGGACTTTCCCAAAGCAAAACAGAAATCTGATAACTTTGGATAAAAGTTTATTCAAGCCAAGAAGTTTCCAAATAAATAGAGTGATCTCCATGGAACTGATCATTATCTAACCATGGTGTAAGGATGAAATAGGTAGTGATGTTGTTTTTTAAAAATATTTTATTTATTCATTTTCAAGCAGAGAGATACAGAGAGAGAGAGAGAAAGAGAGAGAGAAAGAGGGTCTGGTTTATGTGGGCCCTGGGGAATTGAACCCAGGACCTTAGGCACTGGAGGCAAGTGGCTTAACCCCTGAGCCATCTCTCCAGCCCAGTGATGTTGTTTTTGTTTTAGTTCTATTTTTGCTACAATTGTGGGTTGAGAATATCCTGTAATTCATTTACCTATACCTATACCTATACCTATACCTATACCTATACCTATACCTATACCTATACCTATACCTATACCGGTATGTACACATACACACACACACACACACACACACACACACACACACACACACACACACATCTTTCCTATTATGAATTGTTAACCTTTCTGGCATCTTCTTCTAGGGGATGATTAAAGTTTATAAGAGCAAATGTTCACAAATTTGACAGCTACTGAGTGGGAGCAACGTGTACTTATCAAGTCAATAGAGTGCGGAAACAGCTGTTTCTTTAGTAATGCCATAGATGACATTGACTTCGTTAATTTTACTGCCTTCACAAATTTAATTAACAGACATCTGCATCCGCAATTGACTCCCCAGGGTTCTGACATTCTCCTTCTTCTGAAATATCTTCACTAGACCGACTGAACGTTTCCCAAGAAGCTCTTCCGACAAAGTTAACCATGGGTTGTATAATAAAACAAAGAATAGAAAACAGTACTGTCTGAGGTTTAAATTGTTCCCAATATCAGAACTTTGTGGTTTTTACGTGTAATTATGAAATGCGAAGGAAAACTCGTTTAACCTTCCTTCCCTCCTTCCTTCCTTCCTTTCTTCTTCCCTCCCTCCCTTTTTATCTTTCTTCTTTCCTTGATTCCTTCTTTTCTATTTTTTTTCCTTTCACAGATGTCAGCAAAAATTCAAGATCTCTTTCATGGCTGTAACACATGTAGAATGAAGTTTCAGATCAATTCAGTTTCAGTTTTTAAAAATACCCAATGATTCACTATGCAGATCTTAGATGTATTTTTATATTCCCAGGAATATTTCTTTGTCCTTTTAGTGTTCTTTAAAAAACCACCCAGGGTTTGATCCTCAATAATGGCAGATTTATTGCTGTGATAACAAGGAAGAGGGAAATCTCTCTGCTTTTCCTGCCTAAGAATGTGAAGGCCTAGATTTAGATTTTGAGGGAGCTGGTTAAATTATTTTACCTCCTAAAGACCTCTGGTGGTGAATTGGTGAGTAAAACATAGGAACCGTGTATAAAAGCCTTCTGAACTATGCTCATTTCTCTTAAAAGTTATTTCAAAGGACATTCCTGGCAACCCACTGATTTCCTGGCTTTCATTGTCAATGCCATTTAGGGGCAGCAATTTAAATTGGCCCCCTGGCTTCTAAGGATGGTAGCTAAGATTTTGGAGGGATGTAACCCCAAGCCAATGGAAAGCTGTATGGAAATGGAAAATTACAGACACGTAGGTTTAGAAAAAATATTCATTTCGATGGAAGAAAGTATGTTCTTTTAATATGCTGAGATTATTTTTAGATGTTACTATGAGTGCATGACTCACAACCTTCCTCTTCTTCCAGCCTTTATGCCGGTCCTCACTCATCTTTCTTGACACATCGTGCTGATGAAAGGAGTGACAGCCTGTTCCCCACTCCGTGGTCATTACTGAATTTCATCACTGCTTCTGGAAACACAGAGCCAAGAAAGAGACACCGATTCCCAGACTTCTCATCAGTGTCTGTGGATCTGGCCTGTGACATGCAGAAGTCCCCATACACCCAAAGGATATTCAGTGGGAGCACTTCTCCCTAGTGGTTAACAATAAGGCTTCAGAATGTGAGGAAGAGAAGTGGCATTGTGACAGCCAGCCCTTAGAAGTCTCTTGATTCCAGCTGCCATTGTGATAATAACAGCGAGAGGCATGGTAACTGTTGTCTCAGAAGGCGAAGATCTGAAATATGGTTCCTTGACAATTGGGGAAACTGCAGAAGCAAGGTCCCTGTCACCTCCCCGCCTGTCTTCCTGAAGACATGAGCAGGGGAACCGCAGGAAAGAATGTGAGTCGGCCCCAGTTTGTTAACCATTGCATCTTGCTTAGTCCAACCGTGGTTTTCTACACCAATTCCCTTCTTTCATCAGAAGAAATGTAACTTTCTCTGGATCTTTGGGGTAATTCCTTACTCCCCCTCTTCTCTCTCTCCTCCCATCTTCCTTGGCTAGCTCCTCGACCAGCGAGGAAGAACAACCACCACTCGAGGATTCTTCTCAAATCACACTTTATTGGAGAGCCTTTTGATTGAAGGGAGAGCCTGAGCGCTAGAAGTCAGTTGCTTATATAGGGATTAAGGACACGGGTCGCCCCATGATTGGCTGATACCAACTTGCCACCACCAGGCGCCACGGGATTGGCTAGGGACCAATACATAATCCGGCAAAGCCAGAGGCGTGTCTCTCACCAAAGCATTGCCTAATATGGAGTTGTTTACCACTTAGCTGCAAGGAAGTGGGCGCCATCTTGTAATGGCGATCGTCCCCGGCTCCCTGCACCCACGTCTCTGATTCCCCATCTGTTCACTTTCTTCTTTCTTTTCTTCTATGATTGAATCCAAGATCTAAGCATGGGCTCTACCTCTAAATTATATTCTTTTTTATATTAAAAAAATTAAACATTTCTTGATAGCTTTCATAATTATAGACCATAAGCCATTATGATTCCATCTCCCCTCCACCATATCTCTTCCCTCTCTCAATTAATCTCTACTTTGTTTCAGTGTCATCATCTTTTCATCCCATTATGTGTAGGTATTATCAGGCACTGTGAAATCATGAATATCAAGGCAGTTTTGTGTCTGGAAGTTTGCGTTGTAAACGGTCCTCCCCTTCCTTTGGCTCTTACAATCTTTCTGCCACCTCTTCCCCAATAGACCCTGAGCTTCAGAGGTGTGATAGACATGTCCCAGTGCTGAACACACCACTGTCATTTCTTCTCAGCACTATGGTGTCTTTTACATTGTCCCAATGGTCACCACCATCTGAAAAAGAGAAGCTTCTCAAGCCAGAAGTGTGAGTAGTAGTATTATTTGGGTATGCTTATTTAAAAAAATTACTTGTAAGGCAATTTGATTATCATATGTATTTAGCCAGACAACAGCAGGTGTTAACCCCTAGGGTTCATGACCTCCCTCACCATAGGCTTTTGACTAGATCTTCAGTACCAGGCATGCACTGTGGAGAGGGCCTCCGGTCCAATTACAGAGCATAAATTACATTCTTAAGTAGATCTTCAGATATACTGGGTACCATGCCATATAAAACTTGATTTATCTACTTATTTATTCATTCATTCAATTTTGAGACCTGGTCTCAGGTAGACCAGGTTAGCCTCAAACTTGCTATGTAGCTGAGATTGGACTTGAATTCCTTATTTTCCTACTTCACCTCTTGGATGCTAGTGTGTGCTACTATACCTGTAAATATCTTATTAGCTCACTTTGTTACAATTTTCTCTTGTTAATCTGTCTTTTTTCCTAAAGGTATCTATCATCCATGAACCTTGCAAAACTGGTGAGGATATGATTAAATTTCTATCCATACCAAATCACAGGGATTTCAATTCTAGTTAGCCTGCCCCAATTTTAACAAGTGAAAAATGAAAATATACCTAAGAATCCATGAAACAAGCTGAATGTAAACTTCTGCATCTTCTATAAGTATGACATACTTTTAGGTGAAGGATCTTAGACAAATCCCACTCATGGTTATTGGTATTTAAATCTATAGGAGAAAAGTCTTGTGGTATTGAGAAAGCAGGTTCCCATGCCATTTTATTTTTCTTGTGATTTAAAAGCCAATTATTTGTTTGCAGTTAGTTTGATCAAGGCTTAGTCATGACTCATGTTCCAACCCAGCCCCAGCCAAGACGCGGCCCACCTGCTCCCCCCACACTCTAAGTTGCCTCATGCTGGCCCACTGTTCATATTTTCAGAATTCTCATTTGCCAACTCGTCTATTATTCCTCTTCCCACCGTGTGCCTCCCAAAAGCAGCCTATCCTTAGGTCAATTTATTGGACAGATGAAAAATTATGATCACTGTCAGTCAAAAATATGAACAGAAAGAACGATAAGTGCTCAAACTATAGTGTCTGTCATTATTCTGTCCACACTACACTCCTGAGAAGAACACGTCTCTATTCTTTACATGACTGAAAGGTACATCGTTATTAGGATGTCATTGTTAAAGTAGATAAGAGACAAATATTATTATAACAGATTATGCATGATGATTATGTTAGAGGGCCATTTGTGTCTTGATAGAGTTAGTCTTTTTAATGAGACTTATTATTCATTTTAATTTAATTAATTTTAATTTATTTAATTATTCACTACTATAAATTTTAAAGAGCTAGCACAGTTTGGATGGGAGGTGTTTAGTCAGCTGGTAGATTGCGTGATGAATAGACTGGAAGCCCTCATCTTCATCCCCAGCACTACCATATTGGGAATGGTGGTGCTCTAATTCCAATACTTGGACTTGGGAGGTAGATGCCGAGAGATCAGAACTTCAAGGTCATCCTTGACTACATTTGAGTCCAGCCTGGGCTACATACAAGATCTTATCTGGAAAAAAAATAAGTTAAAAAATAAAATTAGAGTATTTTTCAGAAAATATAGAAGCATGTCCGTGATGCTTTGTCTGGTGATTCCTTCTGTTTTCATCTCCTTTTTCTCTTGTGAAAGAAAGGGAGAGAGGCTCATCCTCCCAACTAGCAATATGTTGAAAGCAAACTTGGCAAACGGCCCCATGTCTTCAAAGGAGGTGAAAATATCAGTTAAATGTTGGTGATTCAGAAATGAAATTTCAACACATGTAAGTCCATTTTGGAAAGAAGGATGGAAAATGTAAAGCTTAAAAGGAGGAATTAAAGAGCGGGCTTTTGCTTTCTAGGCATCACTGCTGCTCTGTGAATCTCATCTTTAGGAGGGCGTCTGTATTGCTCTTTGGTCAGGACGCTGCTAAGATATCCTAAACACACAGGTGTCCTTAAAGATCCAAATATGTAAACACTCCAGGTCCCAGACGTGCCATATACAATGGAAATTAGACACAATGTTAAACCTTAAAGTACAAATATTAACTCAGATGCCTTTCAGACCAAACTTTCAAATAACTTATATATGGGATTAGTGCACAAAATTTCTTTGCCTTGAAGTTTAACATATATGGCTTGACTGACATGTTATATGGCAGATGTGAGTAGATAGCTTCAGAGTAGAAGTCTGATCTTCACCGAGAAGCTTGAGGCAATTTTTCTAAAGTTCTGGATTTACTCTGTAAGTAACAAAAAGATAAAAATAGACATCACAGAGCTCTCATGAGGATTGAGAGCACAGTAACACTGATAATAAAATTACTTGAGTCCTGACCTCTTAAATAGGTGACTATTTTTTAATATTTTATTTATTATTTTTTAAATATTTTATTTATTCATTTTCAAGCAGAGAGAGAGAGAGAGAGCGCACCTTGTGGGTCTGGCTTATGTGGGTCCTGGGGAATTGAACCCGGGGCCTTAGGCACTGGAGGCAAGTGCCTTAACCGCTGAGCCATCTCTCCAGCCCAATAGGTGACTATTAATAGTGTGGCCAATTATTAAAGTCATTTAACATTTCTTTTATAAAAAAAATTTGATTGAGATGGCACTATGGAAAAATAAATATAAATTAAATATTTCAAAATTGCAAGTTTGTTGTGTTTTAGCAGCAAACGTGAGCAATATCTTAATGTCACTGTATCGTTTTTTTTTCTTGGATTATGGAAACACTGTGTGAGTATTAATAAATGAGGGGATGGGGAAAGATTCAGAGAAATCGGGAAATTCTTCCCTTTGTTTTGTATTGCCCTGATTACTCAGGGCCACTTTACCAAACATACATTTGATTAGATGACCATGAATATATCTTGGACTCTGTCTCACTTTACTGAGATGTGACAGTATGCTTAAGTAAAGCAATAATTTCCTAACACTCAGATAGTTGAATCTGTAATTAGTCAAACCTAAGTAACTATAAAGGACAATTGTATTCATAAAGTAGGCTACAGAAAACCTGAAAACATCCTGGAACTAAGAATTGGCCAGTATTGGTGTATGAGTTTAATTTTTTTCTTAATTTTTCAAGCTGTTGGTGTTTATTGATAATTACTTAACTGAAGTGTTACTCAATTTATACAAATTGAGTAAAATTAGCAAAAATCAGCAAAAGATGCTTTTTGTCAAATATTTGATCATAAGGATAAAAGGTAACAAATATCCTCTCTTAGTTATATATTTTTATCACACATTAACTTTAATAAAATTGATATAATTGGTATCCTTATGCAAGGGATCTTATACACGGAGCCATCCCCAGCCACATTACATACATTTTCATTGCTTATTTTACATGACCCATTAAGATTAGATAGATCAATAGATAGATAGACACACAGATAGATAGATAGATAGATGATAGATAGATAGATAGATAGATAGAGGGTAGATAGATAGATAGACAGACAGATAGATAGATGATAGATAGATAGATAGATAGATAGATAGATGATAGATAGATACATGATAGATGATAGATAGATAGATGATAGATAGATAGATGATAGATAGATAGACGGTAGATAGATAGATAGATAGATAGATAGATAGATAGATAGATAGATAATAGATAGATAGATAGATAGATAGATAGATAGATAGACGGTAGATAGATAGATAGATAGATAGATGGTAGATAGATAGATAGACTGACAGACAGATAGATGGTAGATAGATAGATGATAGATAATAGATAGATAGATTGATAGATAGATGATAGATAGATGATAGATAGATAGATAGATAGATAGATAGATAGATAGATAGATAGATAGATAGATAGATAGATCTAGATGGATTGATAGATACATAGACCTCTTCAGTTCCTGACCAAGAACTCCCCAAAACCATGCTGACAGGAGCATTTACACAGAGATCATAAAATCCTTAGAATTTCTTTGTGATGGGAAAATCTTTGGTTCTAATTAGGTGATCCCTGTGCTCCTGCATTGCCTCAGGATGGGCCACCGTCACCAGAAAGACCAAAACCACGATTAAACGCTTAGAACTTTCAGCTCCACTGGTGTCGTCTTCTAGAGAAGGGAGAAAAGGGATTGTTTTAATAATTGATCATATCTATGTGATTCAATCTTCCCTAAAACAATCCTTGAACTACAAGTTAAAGTTGATGAGACAAGAAAGAAGCATAATCCTTGAAATGAAATATATGCAATATGTGAGTGAGATGTAATTAATGAGAACCTGAGAGTCTAGAGCAAGACAGGTGAAGCCAGATATATAAAAGTAAAATGCATTCAAAATAAGACGCAATTTTTAAAGCTATCTTCAAAAGATTAAGGACTTAAAAGTGAGCTCTGGAAAACTTTTGAGTTGTGTAATAAATGTCGAGCACTTAGAGTAATGTGCATGTTGATGTGTGTGGTTTAGAATCAGAAAAAATATATTTTGGAGAAAATGTACAAATTTGATAATAATTATAAACACTATATGCTTTAAAAATACCAGGTACAAGAATCATAAAGGAAAGTAAGTCAACTTCTCAAAAATCAGTGAGAAAAATAATGTCTTCAAGCAAATAGAATAAAAGACTATTACACAAGAAAGACTGAAAAAAAAGCAGATTCCTCAACAGCAAGGATGCTATAAATGACAGCAGAACGGCATCATTCACGCACTGACAGGCAAATCTGTCCATCTTAAATTCTGCATCCAATAACGTATTTACAAATGTTTTTAGGTGAATGAAATGGAAAGAATGAATTTTCAGCAGACACGCATCCTAACACGTTAATGGAAGTCCATCATTCAGAGACAAACTAGACTCACCACAATGCTGAAATGATCTGGACATGCTAACCACATGAATTCTGTCTCTTTTAACCATCATGAAAATGTCAGCATATAAATTATACAACCTGTGGTAATTACAGAGAAGATGATACTGATTGACCATCAGTAACATTAAGCATTGAGCCCTAGCTAATATTGGCTAGAACTTTGAGCTAGTGACAAATTAATTAATCAATGATTTAGTATCTGTTTCAATTATATTGTTTTCTTATTTTCAGTGCCTGTAAGAAAGAGATTAAATTTTCACAAATATCTGTGAATGTCCCAAGTGTGATATCTCCTTAACAAATATCCAGCTCAATGTAATTTCTAGTATCACAATTTCTTGGCAAAATATTAAGTCTGATGCAATAAATACTTGCTTTCTAATTATAATTGCACTCTATTAAATCATGGATTCACTAATAAATCTTATTTCCTGCTTACAGACATTTCAAACTTGACTTTAATTACATATATATATATATATATATATATATAATGATATTAAGCCATATAAGGATATAAGTTCAATTTGGCTATCAGATTTTTTTAATGTTTTATTTATTCATTTTCAAGCAGAGAGAGAGAGAGAAGAGAGTGCACCATGGCCTTGTGGGTCTGGCTTATGTGGGACCTGGGGAATTGAACCCAGGGCCTTAGGCACTGGAGGCAAGTGCCTTAACCGCTGAGCCATCTCTCCAGCCCTGGCTATCAGATTTTTGATTAATAAAGTTGACATATTGCCAAACAAAATAAACAATGACATTGAAGTACATAAAATATGCATTCCTCAAAATAAAATATGTGGGAAAATATAAGTATTTAGATGTATATAACCTCCCTCGTGTTGCATACAACAAGGCAGGTGCAGAAAAGGTTTAGGAGAGTCTTTAAAATTTAATAATGAATGAAATTTGGTGTTATGAGCTCTCTTCAGCTAAAAAGAATAATTATGATCTCTTAGAAACGTCTCAGGAAAGAACTACCGATTTGTAATCCAATCTAGTACTCTACCTTTTAAAGGAAACTATTCAAAACCACTTCTACATAAAGGTCTTTATCTAAAAACAGGTAACGATGCTGAGAATATTGTATCTCTTATTTCTCATTGTGATTTAAAGAATATCCATAGTAAACTGTGAGTCAGGATAGCCATATTTTTCTGTTTTTGTTATAGACTTTTGTCCAGAGACCCAGAAAATGACTTGGTACTCAACATTTATTTGGTGGCTCACAGAGGAATCAACCATACTGCAAATTAGGAAACTATTAATTAAAAACAATTCTTCCATGTGCAAGAGGCTAGAGGATGCAGGAGGCTGCTTGCCTAGCCTGTGGAGGCCTCAGCTCCATCCCAGGCACTGCAGGAAAGATGGAAAGAAAAAGACAAAACCTTTTGTACTGCCCCATTGAGTCTGTCAGTGCATTTTATTCACCCAAATTATTTGCCAAGTTGTGTCTGTAGAGATATGTTGTAAAACATATCCAATTACCACAAACTTGTATAGTTAATACAACCCAGATATTTTCATATTATTTGTCATAATTTATGGGAATATACAAAATTACATTTAAAAAACTTTATAAATTAGGTTAGTGCTAACTTCTTTTATTATTTATTTTAAGCACCTAACATTTATTTTCAGATGGTTTCAAACCCTTCTTTGTCACAGCTAATGCTGGCAGTTCCAAGTCTACTGAAAGTGGTTGGATAGTTCGCCATCTTTTGTGGATAACACGAGACTAAATATCACATTGCACTTTTCATATAGAAGAAAAAAATATTTTATAGCACTGAGTGGAAATTGATGCATAATAATTCTGACTGGAATTCTACGATCTGTGTAAATCTTGAGATTGCTTAATTTGCAGAGCAATGTGAAATAAATAGTGCCTCAAAGATAACTGATGATCCATTGTTAAGAAATCGATAACAGAATGATATGCATTATATGTTGATCTTCCCTGTCAGCCTAAATTCTAGCAGTGATTGGCAGCTTTGTTCTTTCCTTGGATAAACATTCAAATCTCACTTGATGAACTCCACCTAAGTTCTTCATTTCCATAGCATACTATTGCACAGCACGCATTTTATTAGCCAATTTTAATTCCTTATATTATATATAAACAGGTAAGGGATTAAACACATGGAAATTATAACTTGTGACAACATAAAGGCTTTACGACTCATAAGTCTTAGATTTATATACTTCATTGAACAGATCTGAGAAATACTAACTCTTGGGGAGAAATTCCTCTACATGAAAACCATTGCTGGTTTGGGAAGCTCACTGTCATCACAACTATGTAACCCAGCCTCTCATCTCCTCATCGGATACATGAACACACACATGTACACAGACACATAGCGCAGTAAACATATGACCTGACAAAAAGACTTTTGTAGGGCTGAAGAGATGGCTTAGCAGCTAAGGCGTCTGCCTGCAATGCAGAAGGACCAGAGTTCGATTCCCCAGTGCCCATATACAGCCAGATGCACAAGAGGGCACATGTGTCTGGAGTTCATTTGCAGTGGCTTGGAGGCCCTGGTGCGCCCATATTCTCTCTCTCTCTCTCTCTCTCTCTCTCTCTCTCTCTCTCTCTCTCTCTCAAATAAATAAATAAAATATTTAAAAAAAGACTTTTGTAGATATTTATTAAAAATTATAAGCATAGAGGAATCATTTTTCTATTTTAAACAAGATCTCCATAATGCAGAATAAATCAAAGGAAAGGTATTGAGTTACAAAAATTCATACATGAAAGCAAACCTAAGTTTCTCAACATTATTTTTTTTTTTGGGGGGGTGTCTCGAGATAGGGTCTTGCTCTAGCCCAGGCTGACCAGGAATTCACTATGTAGTCTCAGTGTGGCTCTGAAATCACAGCAATCCTCCTACCTCTGCCTCCCAAGTGCTGGGACTAAAGGCATGTGCCAGCATGTTGGGCTTCTCAAAATTTTTATTAGTTGATGATATGTTTTTCTTATTTGTGTATATGTGTGTGTGTGTTGAGTAGGTGTGTGAGTGTGAGGTGTGAGTGTGTGTGTACAGATGTGTGCATATGGAGGCCAGAGGAGAATGCAGGGCTCTCATTGTTCAACTATGTGTTTCTTTTATTGATGTGGGATTTCTCCCTTTATCTGCAGCTGCTCTCCGGCAGTGAACCCCAGTGATCCTCTGGTGTCTGCCTCTTTGGATGGGAGTGCATGGCCATGCCCAACTTTTTATGTGGGATCTTAGAGATAGAACTTGGTGTCTCTGGCCTGAGAGGCCCTCATGCTTGAGAGGCAACTGCTCTTAATTGCTGAGCCAACTCCCCAGCCTGGTGATGCTTTTCTTCTCTAGAGAATCGTGATAGGAATCAAGAAGAAAGCTTGAAGTTTGCTGCTAGAAACTGTCTTCAGTACTGCTGACTCCATGACTTTCTTTTGAAAGCATAACATAAAGGCTTCATGAGAGGCTTGGATTTTAAGACACAGGCTTAATAAATATAATTTTGCTTAATAGTTCTGTGAACTTTTATTATTATTCTTTTATTCTTTTTATTTATTTTATTAATTATTAGTTTAAATTTGTTCTCTATTCTAAGTTTGAAAAAAAATGAAATCTGGGCTTGGGTAAGAGAT
>PVHP010040378.1:0-15869 GCA_004024765.1 Zapus hudsonius | reverse complement strand
CTCTAGAGCAACGAGAACACTTCTGGTTTTGGCAGCACTTAAATGTGTTTTTCTGAGTGGATGGCATTCAGCGTTCCTGTGGGATCGTTGAGGGGTAGCTGTTTGAAAACTAGCATCTATGCCTAAGCTTTGCTTTTTTTCAGGGAACCTAAATGTTGGCTCAGAAAGTCATCACTCCTCAGCTATACTGATCTAATGATATGTACGCTTGATCTGAGCCAAAAGGCCGAGAAGCAATAATGATACGTAACCGGTTAAAAGAATGTTCCCTTGGCAGGAGTTCCAGAGACAGGGCCCTTTGGGTTTGATTTTAGAATTTCCACTATGGTCAAGAGTCTCTGGGGACTGCCAGGTATCACTGCCCAGCCGCCCATGGAGGACAGTGATCATATAAATACACATACACACCGCTTGTAGGTTGATGAAGGTGTGTTCTTTATTGCGGGGAACGAGGCAGTATATATAGAGCTTCCTGGCCAATCAGAGGACGAATGGGAAGATCCTGTGCATAATGGCCAACTGAGATCACCACCTGAAACTCATGAAGCTAAGCCCCTCGTGGCCAGCTGTCAGGTGCCGTCCTGAGACTAAGCCAGGGGGGGCCTCCAAGGGCCCCAAATCGCCCCTGACACTCTCTGTCTCTCTCTGTCTCTCTCTCTGTCTCTCTGTCTCTCTCTCTCTCTGTCTCTCTCTGTGTCTCTCTCTGCCAATCGAGATCACCTCCTGAAACTCATGAAGCTAAGCCCCTCGTGGCCAGCTGTCAGATGCCGTCCTGAGATTAAGCCAGGGGGTGCCTCCAAAGGCCCCAAAGGCTTTCGCCCCTGACAGCCAGGTGCTGTCTTGTCCAAGGATGGACTTCCAGCACCTTCTCTCGCTTCTATTGAGGACAAGGGGCTCGCTAGCCATCCATTGAAAAGTTCTTCCTGGGCATCCTGATCAGGGCCCAGAGAAATGGGGGTAGGCTGGGCAGCTGCCGACAGGGACCACCTTCAAAGTCCAGTTTTCTTGTGCATACTAAGCCAACATTGTCCTCACTGTACCACCTGCCTTTTAATTATTTGCATTTTTTTTTTTGAAATCAGGAATTGAGTTAATCTGTGAAAAAGACATCAATCTGGCAGCCCAGGTGCAGGAGCTGCTGGAGTTTCTCCACGAGAAGCAGCATGAGTCCGAGCTGAACGCCGAGCAGACCCACAAGAGGCTGGAGCAGTGCCTCCAGCTGAGACACCTTCAGGCTGAGGTCAAACAGGTGAGTTGGGCAGGTGCCTCCCTCGCTGCATGAACCCTTCAAGTAGCCAGGCCCTGGGAGAACGAGGTGAGGTAGGATTACTGGGTTGATGTCTGAAAGCCTGGCTGTTATCACAAGAAAGGATACAGCGCCTCAAGCTACATATAAATGGGTTTCTCCTTTCACTCTAACAGAGGAAGTTCAGAGTATTCTCAGTGCTTTGTCACTGAATCTGTCTGTGTGCGCCCTGTCCTGTCCCATAGCCCGTGAGAAATACAAATCTTTTTTTTTTTTTTTTGGTTTCTGAACTCTTTATTGTGTGGCTAATTTGGGTCTAGATGTTCCATTCCCGGGGCCCTTCCATATGCTGGCTTCATGGTGCCAGGCTTTCTTGTTTGACTCTTATACCAAAAGGCAGATTTCTAGAAATCACAAAACTCAGCCTGGGTTCAGCCTGAAGGACAGGCGGACAGGAATGAAGACATCTCATGACTGAGGACCAGGCAGGATGACGGATGTCTCAGAAGTGTCCTTTTTTTCTTTCATCAATTTATTCTTTTTCTCTATCTTGACTTTTCCCTTGGCTGTACCTTCATTGCTTGAGTCTGTCTGGTTTCCTGACAAGGAGGAAGGGGAAGAGGGAGGGAACACACAGTCGTCTGAGGAGGAGCCCCATGTCTCTAATTCCCACCGGGACTGATGCGACTTTGGCTTTGATTCTTTCTTTTGCCTCTGTTTACCTTTTCGACTGCCAGCCCCGGCATCTTTGGGCGCTGCTCGTGTGGTCTTATCCATGTCGAGAAAATCTACCTGCCACGTCGGAAACCGCTCAGAGGCCCGGCAGAGCAGGCTCCCAAAATACAAATCTTTTCTCAATAAGTCGTCTGGCTGCAGAGTCAGATCGGACCCATCTCCGTGCATCATGAGCTGCAGACAGAAAGTCAGAGAGTAACCATTACACAATCAAATATTTCCTGCCTGTATGTGAGTCTTACAATAATATTTTCTTTTTCAAGAATTAAATATATATATATTTTATTTATTTGCAAGCAGAGAGAGACAGACAGAGAATGGGCATGCCAGGGCCTCCAGCCACTGCAAACGAACTCCAGATGCATGTGCCACTTTGTGCATCAGATTTTATGTGGGCACTAGGGATTCAAACCCAGGTCATTAGGCTTTGCAGACAAGTGCCTTAACTGCTGAGGCATCTCTCCAGCCCCGAGAATCATTTCTTACCGTTTAGAAGTTGGCATAAGAAAGACATCAGAATTATTATCATCTGCATGAGGCACTAGACCAAGCATTTGACTAGAGATCATGCCCCATCATTTCTGTCAGAGGCAGGTGACAGCAACAAGCGCACTAAAAGCCTTCGCAAAGGACAGCGGTCCTTTGAGGCATCGAGGGACAACGACTTGGTTAAGCCACCATTTTCCCAGGGTTCCATCTGATCGGCTTTCAAAGAAAACATGTCCATCTGATGGAAGTCGGTGGAGCATGAAGCATTGATTTCAAAGCTGTTGACGTTTGGGGAAATGGGAGTTAATTTAGATGTCAGTATTGATCAGTAAAGCTAAGTTTATATGCTAGCTCGAGACTCTCTCCTTTGAATATACGCTCTCAAAAGAGGGGAGAAGATAGAAAAAGGACACCTTAATTGAAGAGCAGTTCTCGGGGTCAGAATGGGACAGGACAATTATGCACCATTATACAGCTCCATTGTTAGACCTCAGAGAGGAAAGATTTGTATCTGTCTGTGTGGTTATCATAACCCTAAATGCAGTTACTTGGAAATTATATTTAAACCACAGCTGTGAAGAACGAGGAACTCACAGACATCAGGCTGTTGAATGCTACTGATTTCTTGTGGATAACATTGGATTTTATAACTGAGACAGACAGCATACACAGCTCTGGACAAATGAGGGCCTTGAGGGGAGGGCATTCCATGGGTGGACATGAGCCAGGCCTCTGGACCACCCACGTGCCCCTCGGCTTATTCTCCAGACCCCACGGAATGTTCTGATTGCTTCCAGGAAAATTACTACTCCGGCAGAGATGACCTCAGGTCTATTAGATAATTCAGGGAGATTTGAAAAAAAAATAATAATGACTTAATGGAATGAATTTCCATACGTATGCCTACAAAAGCAGTGTCTTTAACAGAAAATAAGCTAAAATGTATTTAAGAGAGTGGGTTTCTTCTTTCTGCCAAACTCTGGCCCAAATTTGCATATGATCAAGACAGACATACAAAATAAAGGAAAAAATATTAGTTTGATCTTATACTTCTGTCCGAAATAGCTCATGTTTATCCGGGGTCTGTCTATTAAATTAGAAGGGGGTTGTAGTAGAGAGACAAAAGAGGTCCAACCAAAGGGGCAAGTGTCATTCGTAGGACATACGGCCTTGGGCACAGTCTATAAAACCATGAAGAATGATCATCCGCAATCTCGTGAGCTTCGAGAGCTAAGCAACTCTGAGATTCTGACGGATTCCTGTTGGCATCTAAGAAGCGGAGAATTAATTGTTCCTGTGGTTGAATGCCTTGAGAGGTCCAACAACAGTCCTTGAGGACAACTTTGTGGCTTTATGTAGGGAGGACCTGAGACGGCTCATCTGCAAGAACACAGCCCAGGCTGGGCAGCCGAAGGGCCTCATCCGTTGTCAACAGACACGTGTTTTTCTGGCTTGGCCTCGTCTGAATCTCCTTGGCCTGAGGAAGTCAAAGAAAGGCATTTTTGGTTCCATGACTAAGCAAAGAGTGAGCTGAATTCTTGGCTAGTTTTAAACCTCCAAAGAGTCTTATAGTTCCTCACTTCTACCTACCCAGTTTCCTTGGGGATCCCATGGATGTAGGGACAGTCTTGAGATTTTTAAAGAAGTAGGGGGCTGGAGAGATGGCTCAGCGGTTAAGACACTTGCCTCCAGTGCCTAAGGCCCTGGGTTCAATTCCCCAGGACCCACATGGGCCAGACCCACAAGGTGGTGGCCCTGGTTTGTTCTCTCTCTCTCTCTCTCTCTCTCTCTCTCTCTCTCTCTCTCTCTCTCTCTCTCTCTCTCTCTCTCTCTCTGTATCTCTCTGCTTGAAAATGAATAAATAAAATATTAAAAAAAAAAGAAGTGGGAATGTTAGAGCAGGAAATGACCTTTCAAGATTATCTAACCTACTAGGTAAAGCGTTACCTAAGATTACCGAGGAATGTAGATTTTTATAATTTGAAAAAAATACTTTTCTGTGAGAGGAGTAAAGCCAGCACACAATTTGTTCATACAGTAAAGTACACGATAAAACACTGTTATATTAGTGATTTCATTTTTTTTAAATATATATTTATTGTCCATAATGAGTTACATTATTTAGTGGTCAAACCATGCGTTGTTATCCCGACTTCCCCAATTCCCCCCCTCCCCATCCCTGATCAGTTGGATATCCTCCTCCGTGGGCTGTCTGGATTAGTCCTTGTGGCAAGGGATCCTGTATATCTTAGTACTTGATTTCATTTTTATACTCACTCTTCGCTTTGGTCATGGAAAGTGTTTACATTTTACAGATGAGAAAACAGAGCCTTAGACTAAATGCCATATCCAAGGTTATCCAGCTGGAGAGCAATAGAACCAATATTTTCTCATTTCAGTTACAGTCTGTTTTCCACTGACTAGCACACACTTCAGTGTTCACAGAATACCTGACAGGTTTTATGAGCCAGGATGCCAAAGATGCCATCACAGAAAGTCATGCCAACAAGGTTGTCGGTGGCCAGAATAATCCCTGAAACCCAGGTTGCATCAGGATGTGCCAGTAAGCTTATTCAAACTATCGAATAAAATGTAACTCATCCAGTTTTTCTCTGAAGAATCCCTGCATTGCCTGTCTTTGCTCCACACTGAAAATCCCCACTACCCCCACCATTATTATTTACTTGGCTTCTGTAATGCAGAAAGAGGAGGAGCCATTCCCCCTGTTTGTCAAGACAGACAACTGAGGCTCAGAGAGGTTAAGTGATGTTGTCTGGTAAATGACAAAATCACGGGTTCTGACTTCAGATGTCGTGTTTATTCTGTACATTATGCCAGTTCCTCCAGAACTGACTCACTCCAGGGACTCAGTCTCATCCTGGACTAAGTCCATGGATATAGACAACAACCGTGCATTATTTTTGGGGGGAACTCTTACAATCCAATCTAGGATATCTAGTATGTCTTTGTAAGCAGCATTTGGAAATACAAACAAACAAGAATATGATGTCATTGAACGAAAGAAGTAGGGACGGAAAATTAAGGAAACACCTTGCATTTCTCAATGGAAAAATCTGGAAATGGGTGTACCCGTTACCATAGCCACAGCCCATGTTTCCACGAGGCTGGAACCAGAGAAGAAAACATTCTAGCAAGACCCACAAGGCCCAGAGAGAGCACTGATTTGTGATAGCACACGCATAAAAATGACTTTCTGGCACTCGCAAATGAATCTCCATACCAAGAAGAAAGTGGAGGAAGAGACATTGTGCAAAGCCCCGTTTTCCAGAGACAAGGCATTTGGGCGGGATGTCATGGACCCATGGACCCAAACTCACAGGCAGTATTTCAGAGTCATTAACACCTGAGCCTACCATCACTATCCATGGGGGACAAGAAGGATTTCACACGTACGTGCTGAGCAGTCATTTTCCGCAGCTAATTGCTTTATGGGTTGGCGTCTCATCTATGATCTGCCAGCCTGGCCGTGAAGGAACATCTCCATCCAAATCTCCCTGCACCTGCAGGATTTAGACCCCTGTGTTTATCTATGCACAATAAGGCATCGGTCATTTTCTGCCCAGGGATGAAATTTGCAAACTGCGCCTCTAAGAGTTATGGGGTAGCGGACCAGGCTTGGTGTTTTCCGGCTGTTCAACATGAGAAAATGAGAGAGAAAAAAAATCGATAGATCTGAAACAGACCATGGTGCCTTCTCCTTGGGAAGGAGGTAACATACGGATGGTGGTATTTACTAAAATTTGTGAAATTACAGCCTGCCTCACTGTTGCGGTCAGCTTTCTAGTTGCTGCGCAGAAAGAACCCAAGCAAAAGCGGCTTGTGGAGGAATGGGTTTATTGGGCTCACGGACTCGAGGGGAGACTCCATCCTGGCAGGGAAAACGATGGCATGAGCAGAGGGTGGACATCACCTCCGCCACAGCGCTGCAAACAGCGGCAGGAAGGTGTGCCAAACTCTGGCAAGGGGAAGCTGGCTTAGAACCCCCATAAGCCTGCCCCCGACAACACAGCTTCATCGAGGTTGCAAAACCCAAACTGCCATCAGCTGAGGATCGATCTATCAGAACACATTCATTTGTTTGTGGGGGACACCTGGACCAAACCATGACACTCACCAAGCAAAAATCTCAGACTCCCTAGAAAAGAAGGTGTTTAGCAATGTTCTGGTAAGCAGACACCAGGAAGGGTTTTCAGAGTCCGGCTCTTCCCACTAGATTAACTGCTCCAGAGTTATAATTATAACTCTGTTATAAATATATATTTATAAATATATATATTATAGATAAATATTATATATATTTATTATATATAAATTTATGTATTTATATATTATAAATAAATATATAAATATATTATAAATATTTATAAATAAATATAAATATTATTTATAACTCAGTTATAAATAATTTTCAGGTCGCCATTGTCTAGGGCTATTCCTCTTACCTATTTCCCTTTATCCTGATATTTCCTACTTGAGTTTTCTTTCCCTCCCCACCCCCGACCCAGGGTTCCTAAAAGAAGTACCCACCAGCCCAGCCATGCCTACTGAGAATTTGAATATCATTTACTCTGATGTTTTTGCTGATGACCTAATGTATGAAATTGTTCGTCCTTTCTTGCCTGTCCTCTGTCTCTGGCATCCTTTCTTTGGGTTCTTCACCTACCAAGGCTCAAGCCTGTCTTCTCTTGCTATTAAATAAGATAGAGTCGGGGCTGGAGAGATGGCTCAGTGGTTAAGGCACTTGCCTGCAAAGCTCAAGGACCCAGGTTAGATTCCCTGGTTCCCATGTAATTCCAGATCAAAGAGGCACATGCATCTGGAGTTCATTTGCAGTGATTAGACTCCCTGATGTGCTCATTCTCTCTCCCAATTTAATTAATTAAAAATATATATTTAAAAAAAAAAACGGTTGTGGTGGCACACGCCAGTAGGATATTGCCAAAGAGGCGGAGGCAGGAGGATCATGAGTTCAAGGCCAGCCTGGGCTACACATTTTGCTGGAGAGATGGCTCAGCTGTTAAGGCACTTGCCTCCAGTGCCCAAGGCCCTGGGTTCAATTTCCCAGTATCCACATAAGCCAGACCCACAAGGTGTGGCCCTGGTGCTCTCTCGCTCTTCCTCTCTCTCTCTGATAGAAAAAAAATGAATAAAATATTAGGCCGGGCGTGGTGGCGCACGCCTTTAATCCCAGCACTCGGGAGGCAGAGGTAGGAGGATCGCCTTGAGTTCAAGGCCACCCTGAGACTACACAGTGAATTCCAGGTCAGCCTGGACTAGAGCAAGACCCTACCTCAGATAGATAGATAGATAGATAGATAGATAGATAGATAGATAGATAGATAGATAGATAGATAGATAGATAGATAGATTGATAGATAGATAGAGAGATAGATAGAGAGAGAGATAGAGAGAGATAGATAGAGAGAGATAGATAGATAGAGAGAGAGAGAGAGATAGATAGATAGATAGATAGATAGATGATAGATAGATAGATAGATAGATAGATAGATAGATAGATAGATAGATAGATAGATAGATAGATAAGGTAAGGCAAGATAAAATAAGATAAGGTAAGATAAGATAAGAGTCCTTTGGATCCCCTGCTCAGTGTGACTTGGGTAATCTCCATTACTTTCAAAGCATTACCATGTCGTACCCATTTTATGAACTGTGGGAGATGAAAATGTGACCAGTAGATTTCCTTAGGCTTTGGGAAGTTGTCACCTTGGGGAAGGGATCGGGAAACTATAACTGAGCGAGGCAAGTCTGTGGTCATCCGTACACACAGAACGGTGTTTGTATGAACAGATGAAGAAGCCTGTGTCTGACAGGAGAGGTGAAATGGGGAAGATTTTCAGACGTCGAGCCTTTGAAAGAAAAGAGGAACAGCAGGTGGAGATTCCTTATACCTCCCCGTGTTCCAGAAGGAACTTTAGACACAGTACCGCTAGATAATGTCAGTTAGACATGTGGGGAGATTGGGCTAGCAGGTGATCAGGAGGCAGAAAAAAGTCACAGGATGGGAATGAAGGTAGAACCTGAAGTAAGTCCCTCATGGCACAAGGTTCCAGGGCAATGGAGAGATGGCCACTTAAAACCCTTCTGCGCTCTCCGACAGAGAGAGGACAAAGGCTGGAGAGCCCTCAGACCCATGTGCCCTTAGCGAAGGCGACCGCTCTGGGGATGCTGGGGAAGCCATTGGACATCTGTGTTCTCGTCCCCACCTCCTAGGTCTTGGGATGGATTCGCAATGGAGAGTCCATGCTGGATGCCAGCCTGGTCAACGCCAGCTCGCTGTCGGAAGCCGAGCAGCTGCAGCGGGAGCACGAACAGTTCCAGCTGGCCATTGAGGTAACGCCCACATCTGGATGCGCCCTCTTCTCGCTCCTTTCTGCTCTGGGCCTGGTTCTCTGGGACGTGGGCAGTTCTCTCTGGTGACTCTCCCTCGTCCCCAGGTATTGGTGGGGAAGCAAGAAAGCCCAGGATCAGAAGGCCTTGAAGGCCCCGGGACATTTTGCCCACTAGAGAAGTGTTCCAGGAAAGAAAGCTGAAAGGCTGGAAGGAGCGTCCAGCTGAGGACCGCTCGAGACTGGGGATCAACCAGTGCAATTGATCAATATTAGCTAGCCTCTTGTAAATGTTGAGTTTGCAGGTCGTGGCTTGATCTCCCTAAGTAAGGACCCTGAGCACCGGAGCAGAGGGTACCAGAGAGCTAGCAGCTCCCTGAGCCAGTGAGCGATGCCCCTGGCAGAAGCCCCTCAGATGCCCGCAGCTAGACCCTCACCAACTAGGATTTCTTAAAGAAAACCCCACTCAGGATAATCTAACATAAAAGCTGCCTTTCTCTTAGACAATCCGTTTAATTATCCTTCCTACCAGGACATGCTCCTTCCCAGAGGGAATTAAGCTGATTGCTTTCTCAGTGGTGTCAGAGGAAGAAGGAAATGAACACTGGAACTCTATTAAAATAAGTGCAGAACCAATGGGAAAATAGACAGTGAAAATGTCAAAGACACTTTATACTTGTGGATCAGGGAAGAACTTAGCCTATACGCTTATCTTACACATTGCGCGTATATAAAAACTTCAAAGGCATTGTTTTCTTTAAAAATGATCGTTTCAGGGCTGGAGAGATGGCTCAGCGGTTAAGGCACTTGCCTCCAGTGCCTAAGGCCTCGGGTTCATTTCCCCAGGTCCCACATAAGCCAGACCCACAAGGTGGTGGCCCTGGTGCGCTCTTTCTCTTTCTCTCTCTCTTTCTCTCTCTGATTGAAAATGAATAAATAAAATATTTTTAAAAAATGAAAATGAATAAATAAAATATTTTTTTAAAAAAAATGATCGTTTCAGGCTGGAGAGATGGCTCAGCGGTTAAGACACTTGCCTCCAGTGCCTAAGGCCCCGGGTTCAATTTCCCAGGTCCCACATAAGCCAGACCCACAAGGTGGGGGCCCTGATGCGCTCTCTCTCTCTCTCTTTCTCTCTCTCACACTCTCTCTCACTCACTCTCTCTCTCTTTCTCTCTCTCTCATGCTCTCTCTCTCACTCTCTCTCTCGCTCTCTCTGATTGAAAATGAATAAATAAAATATTAAAAAAAAGAAAATGAATAAATAAAATATTTTTTAAATGATCGTTTCAGGCTGGAGAGATGGCTTAGCAGTTAAGGTGCTCGCTTGCAAAGCCTGACAGCCTGAGTTTGATTCTCCAGCACCCTGTAAAGCCAGATGCACAAAGTGACCCAATGCATGTAGAGTTCATTTACTAGAGGCCTGGCCATGCCCATTCTCCTCTCTCTCCCTCTCTCTTGCAATTAAATACGTAAAAATGCTTTTTAAAAATCCTTAGAACTTCATACAATAATAATGGGAAAAAATAATAAATTTTTAATAATAAAATTTTAATCATCTATGCCCATAAACTTATTTTTTGAGGGAGGGTTCGAGGTAGGGTTTGGATTTAGCCCAGACTGACCTGGAACACACTCTGTAGTCTCAGGCTGGCCTCAAATTCATAGTGATCTCCCTACCTCTGCCTCCGGAGTGCTGGGATTAAAGGTGTGCATCACCAAGCCCGCTGCCCATAAATGGTTTTTTTTATTCATTTTCAAGTAGAGAGAGAGAGAGAGACAGAGAGAGACAGAGAGAGACAGAGAGCCAGCGCCACCACCTTATGGGTCTGGCATATGTGGGTCCTGGGGAATTGAACCTAGGGTCTTAGGCACTGGAGGCAAGTGCCTTAACTGCTAAGCCATCTCTCCAGCCCCATAAATTTTTTGGTTTTTCGAGGTAGGGTCTCGCTCTAGCCCAGGCTGACCTGGAATTCACTCTGTAGTCTCAGGCTGGCCTTGAACTCACGGCAATCCTCCTGCCTCTGCCTCCCGGATGCTGGGATTAAAGGCGTGCGCCACCACGCCCGGCCCCATAAATGTTTTTAATGTAGTAATCCAACAGATTGCTAGCCTTTTAAAACTAATACAGATTGAATTCAGCCTTTTAATTATTCAGAAGCCGTCTTACATCCATGTTTCCATAAGGTACCTGATATCTTCTTAGGAACCATACTAGTCCTGGGGTTTGAGATTTAAAAGTAAATTCTACGTTGCCCACACAGTATGAGCCAATTATTTTCTAAAGGGCTGAAGAGATGGCTTAGCGGTTAAGGCGTTTGCCTGCAATGCAGAAGGACCTGAGTTCGATTCCCCCAGTGCCCATGTAAAGCCAGATAGATGCACAAGAGGGCTGGAGGCCCTGGCATGCCCATTCTCTGTCTCTCTCTCTGCCACTTTCTCTCTCTCTCTCTCTCTCTCTCTCTCTCTCTCTCTCTCTCTCTCTCAAATAAAAAATATATTAAATAAATAAATAAATAAATAAATCTTGGTATTTAAAAACAAAATTATTTTCTAAGGAGGAACTAATCAGAGGCAAGACGTTTCACGGCTCTACTACAGTTTATTGACACCCCCAAAACTACTAGTGTTGGGATCTCTTCCCTGTAAAGGAATACCCAGATTGAGCCTGTAATTAGACACACAGTAATCACGTGTCTGTTGCATAGGCAGCAGGTGAGGGTCCTAACAGCCCAGGGTCATGGCAGGAAGTTGTGGGGAAGAGACGAAGCTCTTGGTCCCCTCTTCCTCATTTACCTTCTTTACCTTGAAAAGAGTTTACATTTCTCTTAGTCAAATGTCCAGCAAGAGTCTGTGTAAGGCCGGGCGTGGTGGCGCACGCCTTTAATCCCAGCACTCGGGAAGCAGAGGCAGGAGGATTGCCGTGAGTTCAAGGCCAGCCTGAGAATAGTGAGTTCCAGGTCAGCCTGGACTAGAGCGAGACCCTACCTCGAAAAACAAACAAACAACAACAAATAAAAGAGTCTTTGTAAGAGGATCGCCATGAGTTCAAAGCCAGCCTGAGACTACATAGTGAATTCCAGGTCAGCCTGGGCTAGAGCGAGACACTACCTCAAAAATAAAAATATAAATATAGTCGGTCGACCGAGTGTCAGGGTGCAATTGAGAATCTCAGTGAGCTGGCAAGAACGAGTGGATAAATGGTTTTTTTAAAAATTTTTTTTAAAAAATATTTTATTTATTCATTTTCAATCAGAGAGAGAGAGAGAGAGAGAGAGAGAGAGAGAGAGAGAATGCACCAGGGCCACCACCTTGTGGGTCTGGCTTATGTGGGTCCTGGAGAATTGAACCCAGGGCCTTAGGCACTGGAGGCAAGTGCCTTAACCACTGAGCCATCTCTCCAGCCCTGGATAAATGTTTTCACAGCCCTGTTGAAAGACAGAATTCCACGTGGCTGGATATGCAAAATGCTTTCATTTCTGATCGATGCTGCTTCGTCCTTACCTGGTAGAGGTTTGCTCAACATCCATGCCTGCGTCTCTGTATGGGAACAACTTACACAATATTCTTAGAATTGATGCTGAGCCGTGGGCGACTCTGGGGTTGGTTCCACGGTATCTAGAGGACATGGCAGAGCAGAGAGAATTATTGGGACATCTTGGGAATGGGCCGTCAGCGGGGCGTAAGAACAAGGGGCACAGAGACAGAGTTACAGTGTGTGCACCTCCTGCGGTGTCTGAACATCCCTGGAAACAGACATGTAGAGCGTCCTCTGTATCAGGAGGAAGATGTGCCGGGGAGGGTATAAGCAAGCTGCTTTTAGTTTTGAGACAGGGTCTTTCTTGATAGCTCAGGCTAGCTTCAGACTCACTATGCAGCCCAAGAAGAACTTGAACTCATGGCTATCCTCCTGCCTTAGCCTCCCAAGGGCTAAGATTATAGGCATATGCCACCACACCCAAATGGATGTCAGCTATTTTATTTATTTTTATTTTATTTTATTTTATTTTTTGGTTTTTTGAGGTAGGGTCTCGCTCTAGTCCAGGCTGACCTGGAATTCACTCTGTAGTCTCAGGGTGGCCTTGAACTCAAGGCGATCCTCCTGCCTCTGCCTCGAGAGTGCTGGGATTAAAGGTGTGCGCCACCACGCCTGACTCTTTCTTTCTTTCTTTCTTTCTTTCTTTCTTTCTTTCTTTTTTTCCTTCTTTCTTTCTTGCTTTCTTTGTTTCTTTCCTTCTTTCTTTCTTTCTTTCTTTCTTTCCTTCTTTCTTCCTTCCTTCCTTCCTTTCCTTCCTTCCTTTCAGTTCTTTTGAGGTAGGGTCTCGATCTAGCCTAGGCTGACCTGAAATTCACTCTGTAGTCTCAGGGTGGCCTTGAACTCAAGGCGATCCTCCTGCCTCTGCCTCCCGAGTGCTGGGATTAAAGGCGTGCGCCACCACGCCTGGCTAGGATGTGAGCTATTTCAATGGGCGTGTAAGTAATCTGGTTTGGTTTAAAATTTAATGACTGTCGGTGGGGGTGGGAAGCGGGTACCCAGCAAGAGTGAAGGAAACCCCAGCACTCCTATAGAGGCTGAAGCAAGAGGGTTGCAAGTTCAGGGCCAGCCTGGGCTACATAGCAAAATCTTAAAAAATGTAAAGGAGGGAATTATTAATAATTAAAGGCAGAAAAATACACATAGACCGGAACTGTCCTGGTTGTACCAGGATAAAGCTAACCACCGCTTTGGCTGCCCGATCACATTGGAATCTTCTCCAGAGTCAATCAGTCTGGAGAGCTACCCAAACTATGTATCTAGAAGTGCATAGTTTATGAAGCAAACTAGCTTATTTCTTGTTAGTGACCCCTGTGCAGCTGACGTGCTTTTAGGAACTGTGAAATTCGTAGAAAAGCTCAACATTAAAATCCATTTGTATTTGAAATCCTCTTATGTATTTTTTTTAAATATTTATTTTTAATATTTTATTTATTCATTTTCAAGCAGACACAGAGAGAGAGAGAGAGAGAGAGAGAGAGAGAGAGAGAGCACCAGGGCCACCACCTTGTGGGTCTGGCTTATGTGGGTCCTGGGGAATTGAACCGGGGGCCTTAGACACTGGAGCCAAGTGCCTTAACCGCTGAGCCATTTCTCCAGCCCCCTCTTATGTATTTTACACATAAATATTACGTTGAGAAAAAAAAGTTATTACGACTGGATAATAAATTCAATTGATTCGGTTCAATTTTCTTGTGCTTACCCCTACTAAATATAATGCCCTGATAATCCACATCGTAAAGACATAACATCCGGTAGGATTATACAGATAACAGCAAGTAGAAGAAAATGCAAAATAATGACTTAAACCAAGCAAAGCAAAGATGATGCTATGTGGATTAAAAATTCTCATTTAGGAAATGAGAGGGAAAGATGTCCTGAGGACTTCAATGATCACCAGTTTCAGAGTAAGGAAGCCTTCTAACAAGGCACAAATGATAAAAACATCAAGGCAGCCCGGCGTGGTGGCGCACGCCTTTAATCCCAGCCCTCGGGAGGCAGAGGTAGGAGGATCGCCATGAGTTCAAGGCCACCCAGAGACTACAGAGTGAATTCCAGGTCAGCCTGGGCTAGAGTGACCCTACCTTGAAAAACCAAATAAATAAATAAATGAATAAATAAATAAATAAAATTCCAGGCGTCATGCCTTTAATCCCAGCCCTCGGGAGGCAGAGGTAGGAGGATCCCCATGAGTTCAAGGCCACCCTGAGACTACAGAGTGAATTCCAGGTCAGCCTGGGCTAGAGCGAGACCCTACCTCGAAAAACCAAAATAAAATAAAATAAAATAAAAACACATCAAGGCTACTTCTCCGCTCTCAGCGAAAAAGACATCGTAATGTGTTTGTGGTCATATTATGTGCTGGCTTTATATAGTAAGGAAAGGGCAGATAATTATCATCATCACTGATGAGATACAGTCTTGTGCCGAGACAGGGTGGAGAACCCAGGTTGAGGATCAAGTCAAGCCCTGGTTTTCTCTCTGATGTTGTCACATGGCGGGCAGATCCTTCACCCTGCTGAGTCTAAGTTTCTTCCTCTCTAAGATGGAAACACACCTCCCAGTCATGTTGTGTGGGTGAGAAAAGCCTGCATGAGCACAGGGCCCAGCACAGGACATGAGACAGCCATGTAAATATTCCCCGAAGTGTCTCTGCCTTAGCAGAATCCCTGTCTGGGTAGGAGAGTCACCAAGAGTTAGCTGAGGAGCATCGGAGCTCAGACAAGGGTAGTTTTCCCTAAGCCTTAAAAGCCCTCATGGAAGGAAGGCAGGTCTGAGGTCTCAAAGGAAAGTTGGGAACCGGCTGGGAGTTAGAGGGCATCTGCCAAAGGCAGGAGGAAGGGTCGTGGCAGTCTGTCCTGTGCTTTCAGAGGGTCTTTGAGAGAAAATGGCCTGCGGTTTGAACTTAAAGTCATAGCTATGAGGAAACCTCTGGAGGCTTTTAAACTCATAAACACTTATAGAACAAGAGCTTTGGGGCCAGAAAGAATAAGCTGCTGGATGCTGACACTTCCCTTTATATGGAAGGGAAGGAGACGGTCAGAACTATTGAGAGTGGGCTGGAGGTGGAGCTCCGTGGTGCAGTGTGTGCTTTGCATGCTTGAGGCCCTGAGTTGAATTCCCAGAACGAGAGGAAGAAAAGAGAGAAATAGATAAAAGAGAGAAGAGAAAGAGAGATGAAGGAAGGAAGGAAGGAAAGAAGGAAGGAGGAAAGAAGGAAGGAAGGAAAGAAGGAAGGAAGGAAAGGAAGGAAGGAAAGAAGGAAAGAAAGAAGGAAGGAAGGAAAGGAAGGAAGGAAGGAAGGAAAGAAGGAAGGAAGGAAAGAAGGAAGGAAGGAAGGAAGGAAAGAAGGAAGGAAGGAAGGAAAGAAGGAAGGAAGGAAGGAAAGAAAGAAGGAAGGAAGGAAGGAAGGAAGAAAGAAAGAAGGAAGGAAGGAAGGAAAGAAAGAAGGAAGGAAGGAAGGAAGGAAAGAAGGAAGGAGGAAGGAAGGAAGGAA
>PVHP010040377.1:0-15859 GCA_004024765.1 Zapus hudsonius | reverse complement strand
TTGCCTTCTTTTGGGGGATTTTAAAATCTTTGGTATTGCATTTAATTTTTTTTGCTTGTATGTGTGGTGTATGCATGTGTATGTGCCCACACAGTGCCCATGCTCTTGCTGCAGCTGGGTGCACTCACTTGTGATAATTGGGGGTGGAAAGCTGGGTGTACTCTCATCCATTTTTTGAACAGGGGAGACTCAAAACTTGTCACTGAAATAAGTGACTGCAGAGTGCTCAGAAGTAAATGTGCACTAAGTAAGACACCCATATAACCCCCTCCAAGGCTCAGAGAGCATGAGATCAGAGGGGCCAGAAAGAATCTAGGAGCCAAATGGTGAGAAATGGGGGAAGGGGAGACACTGTTTTCCAGACAGGACATAGACATCCTGTATGAGCTCACAGCAACTGTGGCTACCTGCACAATAGTGGGCCCATCAACATTCACAGATGGTGCAGGAGGGCATGTGGTCCCCATCCCTCCCTGAGGAGTCACTGACAGTTAAGGGTTGCTGAGGTGGTGGGAAACATCACTTTTAGTGGTGTAGCCACTGGTAAGTTTCATGTGTCCTGGTAAATAACCTCCCACCATGCTCATGCAAGCAGCCTTAATGAAACTTAGTGGGTCTCTCTTTCTTTCTCTCTCTCTTTCCCTCTCTCTCTCCCTCTCTCTCTCACACACACACATACACACACATACCACATCAAATTAGAAAAGAGACTATCTGGGAAGAAGAGGTTGAGAGGAGGAGGAAGGGAAAAGAGAAGGTAACAGGAAGTGATTATGATCAAAATATATACATGCATAAAAATTGTCAAATACTTTTTTAAGAAAAAAATAGAGAAAACACAAACTAGGAATGAAGAAGGAGATATCACCACCAAATCTACAACATTATAAATATACAGGAGTGATAAGAACAATTTTATGCCAATAAATTTATATAAGAGAAAATGGATACTTTTTTTTGGAAAAACTCAACTTATCAAATAGTAGAATTGGTAGGTGACAGAAGTTCTCAAGTTGCTGTTTGGCACAAGCTCTGAAACAGGAAAAGAACCTCAAGAAATGTTAAAGGAAGTTCTTTAGAATAAAAGGAAATGACACCATATGGTAAATCAGATCTTCTAGAAGGAATAGAGCACCCTAAGTGGAACTCTAAGGGTAAATACAAAGACTTTATCTCCTCCTCCTCAATGTGTGCAAAAGACATTTGACTATTTAGAGCAAAATTAGGCTTAAATTTTATATAGGTATTACATATTCCATTAATATGAAATATCTAGAATCAGCAACTCAGTAGAGACAGAAAAATAGATTACTGGCAACAAAGGGTTGGAGGAAGGAATGGAGAAAGACTATATTAGTTACTTTTCTCATTGGTGTCATCAAACGCTTGACAAGAAGCAGCTTAAAGGAGGAAGGTTTCATTTTGGCTCACAGTTTGAGGATACAGTCCATCCCGCAGGAAAGCAAGGGCAGGAGTATGAGGCAGCTGGGTGCATGGTGTCTACACTTGGGAAGTCATGGGCCTATGTGGGACGTTTCACATTCAAACCTCAACAAGGACTACAAATGTATACTAAATATTTTGGCGGGAGAAGGAAAAGATGAAAATGCTCTAAACAGGATTTTCTCATTGAACAACCTTGTGAATATAGTAAAACTCACTGTATTGGATGCTTTAGAGCAGTGAATGTTATGGCATGAGAAATTTATTTCAAAGTATAAATAGATAAAATATACAATGGTAAGAATAGCAAGCTGGGCGTGATGACATATGCCTTTAATTCCAGCACTTGGAAGGCAGAGGTAGGAGTATCTTGATGATTTTGAGGCCACCCCAAGACTACATAGGGCTACAGAAAGACCCTCCTTAGAAAAAGGCAAAAAGCATGGGGAAATACAAACTTGTCATATTTTTCTGAAGTATTCAATACAAAGTCTAAGATTCAATGCATAGTGTCATCTTAAAGCAATTAATGAAAAATAAAAGGAGCTATAGCTTGAATGCAGGGCAAAACAACTTCCACTTCTAGTCATAATGGAACAACAAAAACTAGTCAGAAGATTGAACAAGTACATTATAAGCAGATTTCAGACTATGAACAGCAGGCAGTGAAGACTGTGACCTACTAGAAAGCAGAAACAGCTATCCTCATCCCAACAGATCCCACCTTTTCCAGATCATGAGAACAACTGGGGAGAGTTCAAACAGAGCCTGATGGCCTCCCTGAGATGAAGATATGGAAATTAGAACTTGGGGAGACGGAGGCATCTAGTCAGATATGGGTTAGTACTTGGATGGGAGGGAACTATGGAGACCAGACAGACACTTGCATATGAGTCGGCTTGAGTCCTTGATGAGTGCTGGGTTATGTAAGCATCGACTAAAATTTCTCAAGGTAAGGCAGCAAAGAACCATAGAGCTGTAAACATAAAGTTCCCCAGAGTTCATGCATGGTAGGGAGAGAAGAGCTCTGTCCATTGAGGATAGAGTTCTGGGTCACCCAGGGAAATCCCAAGCATGAGGCAATGTGACCTCAACAACAGTGGTTTGAAATGTATCAAGAGTTAATATCAGTGCAACAGAACTTGCCAGCCCATCAAAAGAAAAATACACACAGTAAACTCAGGCTTCTTTCAAGAATGTAAGGAAAGATTGCTTAGTATAGTGAAAGCTACTCATATAGTTCACTGCACTGATGGATCAAACAGCATCATGTATTCAATTTCAGCAACACTGATGAAGCTTTTACAAAAATTAAGCTCTTCATTATACAAAAGTCTCCAAATAAGAATACACATATGCTTCCTAAACATGATGAAAGGTTTTTCTTCAACTGCTTAATGGAGAAATACTAGAGTTACTTCCATTAAGCACAGAAGACAATGGCACACTTTATAGCTGTCAAACGGGAATTGTTCTGGAAATTGCTGCCAGTGAAAGTTAAAAAAAAGACAAAGATAAAGCTTCCAAAAAATATAAAATAGAGGCACTAAAATTGTGTATTTATAGATGTGAATAGTTGTGCTATGGTTGCTTACTCAAAAAAAATCAAGAATTAGCTGAAAATTACACTCCAAGTTTCATAATTTTACATTCTTAGGATTCCACAAGAATGCTGGCAAAAGGCAACAAAAAGGTTAGAATCACTTCAAAGCTAATGGAAACAAAAAACAAGCAGGGGTTGCTATACTAATACCTGAAAAAATATACTTCAAACAAAAATCAATACAAAAGGACAACCAAGGACACTTCTTACTAATCACGGGAACAATCCAACAAGAGAATATCACCATCATAAACATGTATGCATCAAATACAGGTGCACCACAGTTCATAAAGCAAAAACTAATGGAAAATAAAACAAAAAAAGGAAGGTTTTTTGTGGTTCCATGGCTTTGTTGGGGAGTTGCAGCGCACATCAACTCCCTGTTTATCCACAGAGCTGTGTGGGCAGAGTCTTGGAATAGCAGTGAGCCAACGTGAAGAACTCTCGGGAGGCAGTTGCAGTGATCAGCTCATTTATTATGTGCAAAAAGGTCATTTATATAGAGGAGAAACCAGAGGAAAAATCAGAGGCAGAGGCATAAGCAGCAAGGGGATTGGTAGGGGCAGGGTAGTCTGTGGACATCTCATGAAAGGATTGGCAGAGGCCAGTAACCTGTGGATGCCTAATTTGCATAGATAAGTTAAGGGGACACTCTCAGCTCCAAGTGGTGGGAGTTACATGTCTCTAGACATGTAATGGATGGCAGATGGCAGTGGCTGCAGAGGAGCTGTGACCTTTAAATTTTTATTGTCCAGGCTTGTTATTATAGCTGGGGTATATGAGCTTTAGTAAACTCAGGCCTGGAAGTGCCTGGGCTTATCAAGGTTTGTTGCAGCCTGCCAGGGGACTGGAGTTTCTAGGATAAAAGAAGGAGGCTTTGACGGCCACAACTCCTGCTGGTCTCAGATAAGATTGAGATTATCAGGGTTTCAGGCCAGCCTCAACTTTCCTTTAACCCTATATCTCCAGTGCCTCTTAGCAGGGTCCCGCAGATTTTATATTGCTAATTGATCTCAACTAGTCAGGGGGGGGAGAATGACAGACACCAATGATACCCATCACAACCCAGAGCAAAGATCCAGACCTCAAAAACAATGCAGACTCAACTCATCCACTATGATTCAGGGAACTGAACAGAAGAGGGGCTAGAAAGAATGTAAGAGCCATGGTGGGGGAGAATATCCAGAGACATTGCCCCCCTCAGCAACAACGCACAAAGGGGGAAGAAAAAAAGAAAAACTGGCTACCTCTGGTGCAGTTCATAATCCCCTAACCTATGGACAGATCCAGTATGCTCACCAAGGAAGTACCCCAGGGGGTAGGGGACAGAGAGAAGGGAAACGGGGACACATTTACAAGATTTGATCAATGTATAAACTTATTCATAATAAATAAATATATATATTTTTTAAAAGTTAGAATCATTACACATTTGAGTTGTAATTCCATTCTCATTGCATTTAAGCATCACCCCAATTCTACTAATGGTATCTATATTTTGGCCCATTCTCTAAATGAGAAATAAACATTTTTAAACATCTTTTCTATAATGTTGAGATGATTAGAAAGTGAGAGACATTAGATTAAATGGTTGCCCTGGATATTCCCAAACCACAGTTTTAATGGTTCACATGGAGATGAAATCTGTATCTTACATAAGTAAAAAAATTTAAACTCTTGTATCAAGTTATGACACCCAAAGATGACCAGAAGAGTTAGTGAAAAAAGACAGTGAGTCACAGCAGTAGGTGATAAGAAAAAACTTGTCTATTTCCTTGTCTAATTTTTTTGTTTCCATATTATTTTAATAAAATTTGTATTTTATTTTTTACAATTTCATACATGTACATGATAGATTGTCTTATTTTCTGAAGATATAATCCTTGGAGTTCCCTTAAAAGTTTATAACCTAAAATTGACTCTTTCATAGTTTGGGGCTAGAATCTTTCCTACCTGGAAAACCAGACCCCAACTGAGTTTGTATTTTGAATATAGCTCCATATTTTTAGTGCTGGCAAGTTCCTAGAGATATAGCAAACCAAGTTCCCTCAGGGAAAGATGCCCTAAATTCAGGTTTACACACACAAAGTTCCCAGTGCAGTAGTTTGTGCACAGATGTGTACAAAGCTAAGAAGCCATCCTGAATTAGTCAGCAAGACAACAAATGGGATGAATATCAGATGCCTCAAAAATCACAAAGTAGGGCTGGAGAGTTAAGGCGTCTGCCTGCAAAGTCTAACAACCCGGGTTCAATTCCCCAGTACCTACATAAAGCCAGATACACAAAGTGGTGCATGCATATGGAGTTCATTTGCAGTGGCTGGAGGCCCTGATGTGCCCATCCTCTCTCTCCTTGCAAATAAATAAAATTTTAAAAATAATCACAAAGTATAAAATTAGAATACTTGGGCTGGGAAAATGGCTCAGAGTTAAGAGCACTTGCTGCGTAAGCAAGAGGGCAGAGACAGCCAAGTTCAAGTCCCCAGAGCCTATGTGGAAAAGTTGGACATGGCATCTGTAACCCCAATCCACTAGGCTGGGGAACGGGGTAGCAGGAGCCCAGAAAAATCACTGGAACTCACTGACAGACAGCAGCTTGGGTTGAGTGAGAGGCTCTGGAATTCATAGAGGAGAACTGAGAAAAGGACACTCCACGTTCCCCTGTGGCCTCCACAGGTACAGAGGACACACATCCACACACGTGCATACACCACACATCACACACATTGCATGCACCATAGCACACACGCAAACTACACATCAAAAAAATTAGAATATTAATACATACAAAGAAATGAAAAAGGGAGATGGTGATTATGGTAGTGAAACAAGAGTGGCATTTGTTTGTTTGTTTGTTTGTTTGTTTGTTTGTTTTTCAAGGTAAGGTCTCACTCTAGCCCAGGCTGACCTGGACTCACTCTTAGTCTCAGGCTGGCCTTGAAATCACATTGATCCTCCTACTCCTGCCTCGTGAGTGCTGGGATTAAAGGTGTGCACCACCACACCTTGCTGGAACAAGAGAGATTTTTGTTGTTTGCTGTTTTAAATACTTTTATTATTTATCTGCAAGCAGGGAGAAAGAAAGACACCTGGTGAGCCAGGGCCTCCTGCCACTGCAAATGAACACTCTAGATGCTTCTCCGCTTCAGTGTGCATCTTTACATGAGTGGAATGGAACCCGAGCTGTCAGGTTTTGCAAGCAAGTGGTTTTAACTGCTGAGCCATCTCTCCAGCCAGAAACAAGAGTTTTAAAATGACTGAACGGTACTGGAAGAGCACTTGCTTTCATGAAGGAAGCCCTGGATTTAATCTCCATCACTGCATAATAGTTTATTAATTCATTAAAAATATAAAGCTATTAAGTATTAATTGAACCCAGAAAATATTTCAATAGTTTGAAATAGCAAATTCCACACAAGTAGAGAGTTCATTGTTAAACTGGAGGAAACAGATGAAGAAATTAGCGTCTAGGATCTTTAAATATTTCCTAATTCACAGGAGACTGTGTGCCACCATAGCCAGAGGACATTAACATAAGTGATGAGACGATGACAGTGTGACAAAGATGACTAGGGTCTGTCTAGTAAAATCTCTGTTCCTTGCATAGACCACGAGTATTTTTTTTTTTTTTTTGGTTTTTTGAGGTAGGGTCTCGCTCTAGCCCAGGCTGACCTGGAATTCACTCTGTAGTCTCAGGTGGCCTTGAACTCACGGCGATCCTCCTACCTCTGCCTCCCGAGTGCTGGGATTAAAGGCGTGCACCACCATGCCCCACAACCACGAGTATTTAGGAGGCCACTGTCTGCATAAAAATCCAGATTTCCAAATCTCTCCCCAGGGTAACTCACTGGGGCCCCAGGGCTACATTCCAATGACAGAGGAAATGTTGTGTGAAGCTTCCTGTAAAGATCAAGTTTTCCCACATACACATATGAACATGCAGTCATAACACACACAAAAACACACACAATTGCAATAGAATTCCTTAGAAATATGTGTATTATGTGTGGGGTGGTATATTATGTGTGCTGTATGCGCATGTACAGATGTACCCTCGCTGTGTGTTTGCACACAGAGGCAGGAGAGCTTCAGGTGCCTTCCTCTCTCACTCTTTGCTTTCTTTCCTTGAGATGGAGTCCCTTCTCTCAGTCCAGAGCTACATGTTTTCCTTCAGCTAGCCCGAGCAATTCTCCAGTTTCCAGTTCCCCCCACCTCATTCCCTTCCCAGCTCCATAACTAGGGCTTCATGGTTGATTAAAGCTTGTGAATTGTCTCCAGCCTTCTGGCTGGAGGAGGTGTCACTTTTGCCTGGCCTCCTGGGGTACAGCCCTGGGGTGGCTGTAAAATTCCAGTGATACATATGCAAAGAGCAGTGGGAGCTAAAGTCTGGAGGTCCTGCTGATTAGTAGTTAGGGTGTGCTTGCTTTCTTTGGAGGTGCTGGGTCTCTCTCTGCTTGGATGTGTAAAAGGGAGCAACCTTTCATTATTAAACTCCCCCTGGATCTGTTACTTTAATAAACATTTTCTTCCCAAAACTGTGCCTGGTTTGGAGATTCATCCCAGCATCGTGTGGTTGACTTTGACAAGATCTATTAATGTAGAGCCTGTTAAAATAATGTTATATCCATACAATAGAACCTAAAGTAGCCATTAGAAAGAATATAGCAATGTGGGAAGTTGGTATGGCAGTTTCTCAAAAACTTAACCAATGAAACATCATATGGATCAGCAATTCCACTTGTACATTTAAACACAGGAGAATCTAGGCAGAGGCTCAAATAGCTATTTGCGCACCCATGCTGATTACAGCATTGTTTACTGTAGCCAAAAGTAGAGGCATATGCTCATGTCCATTGATAAATGAACAGATAGACAAGGTGCAGAATATACAAACAACAGAGCAGCTTTAAAAGGAAGGAAAGGTCTGGGGAGGTGGCTCAGTAGACAAAGCACTTGCTGTGCAAGCATGACAACCTGGGTTTGGATCCCCAGAACCCACATAAAACCAGATACAGCATGGAGCATCTGTATTCCCATCCCTTCTCCAGTGAGGTGGCAGAGGGGAACAGCCAATCCTGAAAGCTGCAGCCTTTAGCCTGGCATTCGCAGTGGTGAACATCCAGAGACCCAACCCAGGAAGGCAAGGACTCATACTTAGGGTTGTCCTCTCACCTTCACAAATACACTATGACACACATGTGCACCCATGCTCGCACACATACACAAACACGAAGATAATTATGAAAATTTTTAAAGGAAAAAAATTCTGACACATACTAAAACATGAATAAGCCTTGTGGATATTAGACTAAGGGAAGTACAAGTCACAAAAGGACAAATGCTTCTGGTTTTTCTTATAAGAGGTGGAGTGTAATAGGAACAGAATGCCAACTCAGAAAGGTGACTAAGCTGGGGAGGTGGTAGTGGTTGTCACATTATAGACAGAATGTGCCTAGTACTACTGAACTGTATGCTTGAAAATGATTAATGAACTTTGTTATGTGTATTTTAACACAATAAAAATACCATTATAAAAAATGAAAATATTGTATCTGGTACTTTCTCATCACTGGGACAAAGTACCTGACCAGAAGCAACTTAAGGAAGAAAATGTTTTATTTTGGGCTAATAATTTTGAGAAGTATCCATCATGGTGGGGAAAGCCTGGTCAGTCTGAGCAGGAAGCCTGTGGAACATCTTCACATCAGAAGAGGATATAGAGGAAGCAAGGCTGGATTGTAGCACCTCAAGGCCCACCTCCAGTGACACACTTCCTCCAGCAAGGCTCCACCTCTCCAAATAGTGCCACTAATTGGGAATGAAATATTCAAATACATAAATCTTTGGGGGGATATTTTGCATTCAAATCATGAACAAACATTTACCGCAATTTTTTAAAATTAAAAAAATTTTTAGGGCCAGAGAGATGACTCAGCTGTTAAGGCACTTGCCTGCAAAGCCTGACGACCTGGGTATAGTTCTCCCATGCCCTCGTAAGGCCAGCAGAACAAAGCGGCACATGCATCTGGAGTTTGTTTGCAGTGACTGGAGGCCTCAGTACACCCATTCTCTCTGTCTCTCTCTTCTCTCTGCCTGTCTCTGCTTGCAAATAAATAAATAAAAATAAAAAGTAGCTTGTAGAAAATAGTAATGCAAATGATTCCTGTCCAAATGAATGCAAGTAAACTGGTCCACATTGATAACCCTGATATAATTAGGATATGAATAAGTATCTTTAAAATCTTTAAAGATCATTTATTGATACAAAAGACACAAAGAAAAGCTACCATTACAGAAAAAAAACATTGTCCAAGGACTAGGCATAGCTGAATGACAGACCACCTTCCTGGCATGTGCCAGGCCCTTAGGTCCAAACCTCAACACTGCAAAAAGCAACAGCCAACAGTTGTACATTGAGTGGTGTGAAACAATAACCAAGAATATCCTATTAGAAGAGGAGGTTGGTAAGGAGCTGAAGGTAGAGCTCAGTTGGATGAGTACTTGCCCCCTATCACCGAAGCCCTTCATTTAATTCTCAGCACAACATATACCAAGAAGCACTTAGCAGTGCAGGCAGGAAGATTAAGAGTTCCAGGCCAGCCTGGGATATAAGGAGACCCTGTCTAAAGGAGGAAGAGGAGAGATCTTCTCATCTGTGCGTAAGTACACAGCACAAATGCACACACAACTGTACTTGAGGAAACACTAGTTACAGCACTCAGGACAGCATGTGACCTCTGGGGTGGAGAATAGGTTGGCCAGCTGTTGGGGTATCTAACAGTAAGTCTTCAATACATATCCTCTTCTAACCCCTTGTATTTTAAGCCATGTGCACAGGGAAGCAATTCAAACATTTTAAAAATAAACTTATAATAAGAATGCATGCAGTGCCTCGCTGGATGGGTAGAATTTGATAGGGCAGAAGAAGGAAGATCAGCCCAACCAAAGAAATGAATGGTAAGAATGAATCTAAAATAGAAACTGGCACATTGTTTCTAAAGCAAAACAAAAAAGTCACATATCCACCTCCCCCCTCCAGCATGACTTCCAAGCAGGCACAATGGGCCCATCCCACAGGTGGGAGGATTAACCCAGACTGAAAAGGGCTAGGAGACTAGATTTATCCACAAGTAGAGCCTTTGGAAGGAAGCTGGCAGGAGATGCAAGCCATGGGCTTTGAGGGGGAGACACCCAGCTGCAGTGTGAACTCAACCTCTGAGGTAGAGCAGGCAGCTGCCTGGGGTTGAGAATAGCAGAAAATAGCCAGGGACGACTGGGAGGGAAACAATGAGAAGAGCAGTGCATCTGAGGAGGCCAGAGGCAGGAGGCCAGAGTGGGAGAGGGGCTGAAGAGAGAGCCAGGCGGGTGAGGCTCCCAGGAGAGGGGAGAGTTTTGTGCCCACAGCACTGGTTTTCAAACCTGGCTAGAGTGCCAATTCACACAGAGAGCTGTTCTAAGGATGCCTCATCCTAAATCTACCAAATTGAAATTTAAACAGAAAGGGGATGCAATAAAAATATATGTATATAGAGCATCTCCCCCGTGACTTCCTAGTCCCCACATCACATTTGCCACTGGGATTGTAATAAATACATATTGCTTCCTAATTCTATCTTAGCCACATTTCACAGTCTTTTCCGTAGACAACAAAGTGAAATATAAAAAATAAAGTAATATCAGAACAAGCATTTGATCAAGTCTCAGTGCATTCCTTCTCTCCCACTCAGAATAATACCCTAAATCCTTTTATTCCCACTGTTCAGAATAAGACTTGAAATCCATTCATTGTCCCGAGGACCTCATCATGTGCAGACAGCCCCAGCTCCCAGCTCCTGCCTCGTCTCCTGCCCCGTCTCCTGCCTCATCTCCTGCTCCATCTCCTGCTCCCATCTCTCAGTTCCCACCTCCTGCTCCCATCTCCCTACACCCTGCTTGTATCTCCCAGCTCCTTTACTTCCAAATTACTTACTTTGTCACTCTCCTTATTCTTCACAAAGAAGAAAAATGAATACATAAAACAAGCTCCTGCCACTTCACCATATTTGCACATGCCTTCCCTACATAATGGCTCAATTCCTAGGTATTCCTACCTATCCACATGCCTTCCTTGGTCAGTCCTGGCCCTGTTCACATGTCACCTTAGCAGAAAGGGCTTCTCTGACCACCTATGTATTATAAGATTCCCATCCTCATCACCTCTGTTCTCTCACTCTGCTTTTTCTTCATAGTACTTGTGACCATCTGATACGACTTATTTCTCCCCACTGGAGTTATCACCATGTGAGGCAGAACTGTGTTTCACTGCTGCTGTATCCCTCTGTCTGAAATACATGTTAGTAGTAATATGTGTTGGAGACATAATAAGTATTTATTGAAAGGACAAAACCCTTTCTATATATTGGTGTCCTAATATGAAAACCAATTCTAAGTTTTCGGATGTGTGTGTTTGGGTGTGAGTGGGGGCATGTGTGCCATGGCATGTGAATGGAGACCAGAGGACTGCTTTCAGGTGTCCATCCTTGCCTTCTACCTCATTTAAGACAGTGCTTCTCATTCTCCTTCTTCTCGTTGTTCGGTGCTGTTTGCCAGGGGAGCTGGGAAATTCTGCTGCCTCTGCCTCCCATCTCACTGTTAGCATGCTGGGATTACATAAGCCCACCATGGTTTCTGGCTTTTATGTGGAACCTGGGGATCCAAACTCAGGTACTCTGGCTTTGGAGGAAAGCACTCTATCCCCTGAGCCATCCCCTCGGCCCCATAGAAGTGAATTCTCAGAGATTAAAGCAGTGGGACACAGCCTTAGCACAGCTTTCCTTAACACCTCAGGAACAGAGACCACACAAATCTGTCCTTGCAAAGCTAGGTCAACCACTCTGGGCATGTCAGGAAGCAAAGCCCAGTTCATTTGGTCTCCTTCTGGTTCTCCAAGGCAACTCCCCCCACACACACACACACACAGCCCATGGCTGTCCTGCATGGGAAGGTGGCACCCCTGTGGCCATGGTGAAGAAATTAGACAGGTCATCACCTCGGGCTGGCAGAGCTCACAGGAGAATTCAGAGCTTGCTGTGTGCTACTGTGTCTCTTTGGGGTTGTAATTTTCTAATTTGGTGTCTTAGAACTTAAATGTCATGCCAGAAGCAGCTAAGCAAAGAACTGAACCCTGCTGAGCCGCACTTACAGGAACAATCAGATAAATGACACTTTCTTTGTAATTGGAGCCTCACTTTACAGAAGGTTTTCACAGGTCCACAGTCCAGTAGAGACACAGGGTATCAGCCCCCCTTTTTGTACACAGGGAAGCCAGGGCTCACAAGAGTTTGTCATTCCCCAAATGACACTGTAGGTGAATGAAAGTGTTGAGACTTGGGCCCCTTCTGTTTGCAAGCCTCAAGCTATCTGCATTACTCTATTTGATGAGATTGAGAATGAACATGGTGCCTAGAGAAAGGGCTCACCATGAAGAGAGCTAGCTGCTCAAGCATGAGGGCCTGGGAGAGCCCGAGACAGCTGAGCCAACTCCACAGAATCCATCAAAAAACCTGGACATAGTTGCATATGCCTAGAACTTCAGTCTGTTAAAAGGCAGATACCAGAGAATCACAGAGGCTTGCTAGTTAAAAATGGCAGCTCCATGGGCTGGAGAGATGGCTTAGTGGTTAAGGTGTTTGCCTGCAAAGCAGAAGGACCTGAGTTTGATTCCCCAGTATTCACATAAAGCCAGATGCACAAGGTGGTACATGTGTCTGGAGTTTGATTGCAGTGGCTGGAGGCCCTGGCATGCCCATTCATTCTCTGTTCTCTCTCTGTCTCTCTGTCTCTCTGTCTCTCTCTCTCTCTCTCTCTCTCTCTCTCTCTCTCTCTCTCTCTCTCTCTCTCTCCCCTCAAATAAATAAATAAATAAAATATTTTTAAATGGCAGATCCAAGCTGGTCTGGTGGCCCAAGCCTTTAATCCCAGCATTCAGGAGGCAGAGGCAGGAGGATTGCTAGGAGTTCCAGGCCAGCCTGGGCTAGAGTGAGACCCTACCACAGGAAAAAAATGGCAGCTCCAGGTTTGAGAGTTTATGTGTGCCACAGCCTGTGTGTAGAGGTCAGAGGACAGCTTTTGGGTACATTCTCCTCGAGTTCAACCTCATTGGAGGCAGGGCTTCTCTTGATCTCACTCTGCTATTGTTCTTGCTGTGCTTTCTGGGAGCTTCTAGAAAATTCTGTCTCTGCCTCCCATCTCCCCATCAGAGCACTGAGATTACAGAAGCCAGCTATGGCTTCTGACTTTTCATGTGGAATCTGAGGATGGAATTTGGTACTTGGGCTTAAGCAGTGAGTGTTTTATCCACTGAGCAAACGGGCCTGTGGTGCTTGTGTAAATTAGGAGTATGGATAACTTGTCTCTCAACTCCCAGTATCTCTACAGTGGCGCTGCACCAAAGGACCACACTCAAGGAGCTCTTACGTCATGAGCTCTGGACTTTGCAGCAATGCCACATGGAAAGTGATTGTGGGGAAAGGATAGTAGCATTTTTTATGTAGGAGAAACATGAAAGCCTGCTAACTGTGCTTCAGATCCCTAGCACCTACAGAAAGCCAAAGATGAAGTGGCACTGCACCTCTAATTCTGATGTGCCTGAAGCAATCGGAGGCAGAGTGAAGAAACTCCCAAAGTTCTCGGGCCAGCTAGTCTGGTCTTCCCAGAAATAAATAACAAGAGAGACCCTGTTTCAAACAAGGAGAAAAGAGAGGATCAACACCCCAAGATTGTCCTCTGGCTTCCACATGGCACATGCATACCCGTACATGTACGCATGCGCACACACACACACACACACACACACGTAAATAAATAAAACATGGACCTTGGGCTGGAGAGATGGTTCAGTGGTTAAGGGCCTGCAAAACCTAAGGACCTGGGTTTGACTCATCAGTAGCCATATAAAATCTAGATGCACAGTGACACATGCATCTGGAGTCCCTTTGCATGACTGGAAGCCCTGGCAACCCATTTCCCCCCCCTCTCTCTCTCTGTCTCTCTCTCTCTGTCTGTCTCTCTCTCTTTGTCTCTTCTTGCAAATAAAACACACACACATACACACACACACACACACACACATATATATATATAATAAGGCTTTTGACCAACAAAATGTAAGGCCTCTGAGTTCAGTTCTTACACTTCTATTTCCTTCACTTCATATCCATCATCATTGTTATGGAAACCCAAGCTAGATGGAAGGGCTACATGGATGAAATTTCATGTATCCTCTAAGAAATCAAGCTAGAGCTGGATGCTTCCTCCTTGGTGACTAGCTGTCACGATACTGAAAAGAGCTGTGCAGCTTGCTTGGGGAGAAAAGTCATCTTAAACAGCAGTGCACCCTGTAAGCTTTATGGCTGGCCAGCCAGGCCAAATGTGACAACAGGAGCAATGGTGGCATTTCTGTTATAGGGAAAACCAACTGCTCTCTGAGTGGACTTGAGGCCTGCTCCATGGGAGGGAATTCCTGTCTGGTACTGAAAACCTAATCAATGGCCTTTGGCTGGGGAGGTCTAAAGCCCTAAGGGAAAACTACTACTGTTGTCTGGCTAAATGGATCTATTTTGGCCACCAAAGTGCCCTCAAAGACTTTGTTCATGCCCATATATTAATGCTGCTTTCACTTTTAGTTAGAGAAGCTTCTCTTCTCAGATGGCTGTGACCACTGGAGAGAATCAAAACTCTTCAAAGTGCTAAGAATAAATGACAGTGGAGTGCTCAGCACTAAATGAGACACCTCTATCACACCACCCAAGACTCCAGGAGTAGTGCAGAAGAGGTGGCAGAAAGAATATAAGAGCGAAGGAAGGGGAGGAGTGCTTTGGAATGCTGTCTTCCAATGGCCATGGCACACAGTGGCTGATGTTACCAACACAATACCTGCATAATAAGAGGAGAAAAATAATGGCATCTAAATAGAAGAGAGACTAGTTGAAAAAGAAGGGATTCAGTAGAAGAGAGAGGAGAAGGAAGAAGGGTGGAGGGAGGAGAGTAGGATCATGGTGCATTGTCTGTATGTACGGAGGTTGTCAATAAAAAGTGAAAAAAAGAAACAAAAGTTTTTTAAAAATTCCAAGTGTCCTATTTGACAAGCTCAAGCCAAGGTCCCAGCCAACAGCAGATACTGACCACCAACTATGTAATCAAACCATCTTGGATGTTAAGCCTATTTTTAAAATACTTAAAATGTTTCTTTATTTATTTGCAAGCAGAGAGAGATAGAGAGGGAGAGAGAGAGAACTTCATATGCATGTGCCACTTTGTATGTCTGGCTTTACATAGGTACAAGGGGATTGAGCCTTGGCCATCGGGCTTTGTAAGCAAGCACCTTAACCAATGAGCCATCTCTCCAGCCCTGTTCTGATTATTTGACCACCCTATGGATAGCACAGTCACTGCCCACATCACAGAAGAACCTTCAAGATGAGCACAGGGAACCAGAGAATGGAGATAGGAAAAGCTTGTCCTAAGCCAGCAGGCTTATACGGTTTACAACCTAACAACAGAAATCAAAACACCCAGAACAGTGCCTGACACATAGCAGATGATCAGAAACCCACAGATACTGAACAAATTAATGGCATTGTCTCCCAATGGCAAAAGCTGAGGGCTGCAAGTGACCCTCTGACACCAGCCACAGCTTACAAAACAAGGAACTGACCTTGTTGCAGCTTTAGCAAGGTCCAAAAAGAACAGCTCAGCCCAACATGGCTAATGGTGATAACTAAAGTCATGGAGAGCTTAACATCAAGTACATGAAAGAAGCCAGCAGTAGGTGAT
>PVHP010040376.1:0-15902 GCA_004024765.1 Zapus hudsonius | reverse complement strand
CACACACACACACACACACACACCAAAAAAACAGTTAGAGTCATGCCTACAAACGTCAGTAACCATTCTGTGTGTAAGCTATATAGATGAAGTATGAGGTAAAGTGCAGTAAGTATCACTGGTCCAGTGCAATGGAAATGGACATTGTTTCATAGGTAGGCTGGGCAAAATCACTCACAAGTTGTGAAGATGCTATGAAATATAAGTAAACTGATTTTCCTCATGAGTATTGATTCTTGCGTGATTTTGATTTTTCCTATTTAGCCACATCTTCATTTGGCAGACACACAATGCTCTGTTTATTATTTGCTGTTTGCTGAAAGTATTCTTCTGTCGGATGTCAGAAGAGGAGTTACAACTTCATTTTGTATATGAAGACAAGTCCCTTGGCAGCTATGGTAAGTATTGACTGAAGATTTAAGCATGTTCTGGGTACAGCTGGTATAATAGATAAGGCTCAGATTTGAGACTAAAAGTATAATTTTCAAAATTCTACTTTTCCTGTCTTAGTTTCTGTTGTATTTTTTTCTTTGTTTTTGTTTTTGAGGTAGGCTTTCACTGTAGCTGGGTCTCACTGGCTGACCTGGAACTCACTCTGTAGTCCCAGGCTGCCCTCAAACTCCTCTGCTTCCCAAATACTGGGATTAAAGGGGTGCACCACCATGCCCCATTATTCTTTCTTAATAAGAAAGCCAATAAGAATAAGGCCTTATTAATTTGGCTTCTTTATGTGTGAAAGAAGGAAGTTAAAAAATAAAACTCATGAGAATTTATTATAGTAATGAATCTATTATCCTATTAAAAGAGTTGGATCTGATTTACATTCATGACATGTCACAAACTACAATTACCTGTTTACATGTTGTTAAATTACAAAACTCTAGTGTGCTATAAGCCCTAGGTAAATTTGTTTTTTTGTATTTTATTTATATATTTATTTCATAACAAAAGTATTTTAGCAAAAAAAAAATTGGAACTCTATTGACTTGACAGAGCTGCCAAAGGCAAGAGAGAAAATATATATATAGAAAGCCAAAACTCTTCCTAAGCTGCTAGCTCTCCTTGTTCTCGTCATTGAGCAGGTGGCCAAGCTTGTCTCAGTACATGGTCTGGAGGACACATAGTTTCAACCTGCTTGGGGTCCAAGATCGGGGATTTTTCAGGTATCCTTTAGTGATCCAGGTGTCCCGCACAAACAGATGAATGTGTTCTCAGTGATCGATCCTCAGCTGATGGCAGTTCGGGAATTAGAACCTTGCTAGATTTGTGTTGTTGGGGGCGGGCTTATGGGGGTTATAAACCAGCTTCCCCTTGCCAGCGTTTGGCACACCTTCCTGCCACTGTTTGCAGTGCTGTGGTGGAGGTGATGTCCACCCTCTGCTCATGCCATTGTTTTCCCTGCCAGGATGGAGTCTCCCCTAAAGTCCATAAGCCTAATAAACCCATTCCTCCACAAGCCGCTTTTGGTTGGGTTCTCTTTTACAGTAACAAGAAAGCTGACTATAACATACACCATTGAGTTTACCATGTGTCCACCAGCATAACAAATCCAGTGAGTTTTTTTTTCTTTTTTCTTTTTTGGTTTTTCCAGGTATGGTCTCGCTCTAGCCCAGGCTGAGCTGGAATTCACTATGTAGTCTTAGGGTGACCTCGAACTCACGGTGATCTTCCCACCTCTGCCTCCTGAGTGCTGGGATTAAAGGTGTGCGCCACCACGCCCAGCTTCCAGTGAGTTATTTTTTCAAGGTTAATGTGTTACTGTTTGGGCATGTGCAATTATTTTTGTCTCAGTCTCACATGTCTTTGGTTTAAGATTTGTCTCTGTTCACTGTAAGCACTTTAATGATTCTTTATGAAGTTTGTACAATTTATGTTGTTTTTTTCTTTTTTCAAGGTAGAGTCTTGCTCTAGTCCAGACTGACCTGTAATTAACTGAGTCTCAGGGTGGCTTCGAACTCATGGCAATCCTCCTACCTCTGCCTCCCAAGTACTGCGATTAAAGGTGTGCGCCACCATGCATGGCTCTAGTTTATAATGTTTATTAACATTAGTTTCCCAAATATTAGTGAATGGAGCAAAGAGGACACCATCATGCAATAGCTAAGAGCTCTGTCTGTTAGCTGATCTATGAACTTCGGAGTTAGGTGTGCGAAAGACTGCTTAAGAATAGCTAATACACAGGAGCACAAGTTGTTTACAGTTGAACTGACCTAAGTAGAGGACCAAGTCAAACAGTTGAGCAAACTGAACTGAGACATCTTTGGTATGTTGGCTCATTACAGCATGCAGCATTTCCCTTCATTGTAGTCCATTGTAAGACTGCTGTGGTCATTGCAATCGTGTCTTCATGAGAGTAGTGTGACTGTTGGTAGCTCTTAGGTCATAATACAATGTTTTGAGGATTTTGTGTTTGAACACTTCCTGTGGACTGTACCTGATGTGGTGGCAGATTGTTAAAGAGAGTTTATAGTTTTGTAGGGGCTGTGCTTTCCACTCTCCCAAGCCTTGGGCAAAGGGAGCACTGCAAGCCCTGGGCTAACAGATGCACTACAACGTGCTTCCATTTCCTTTGTCTTCAGTGCAGCTTTCCATCTCTCCTCTGACGCTGGGCTTTTTTCTTAGCAAGGTAGTGCTGCTGCTTATCTTGTGCCCCATGTCTCATGTATCTAGCACTTAAATCCTTAGAGGTCTAAGCTTGCTGCTGATACTTCAGATGACAAGTTTCTCTACTTGCGGGTGCTAGTTTTGTCTGATCTTAAGCAGAAGCCTCCAGTGGGACTGTGCATCTGACTCTGAGGAGATCCAGTGGCTGTATACCAGATGCCCTTTAGCCTCCTTCAGGGTTCTTGGGGTTCTCGGCTTCAGGCGGCATCTCAGGTCTGGGTTCTTTCCTTACCACTGCTGGAGGCTTAGTCTACTCCTAGCAGGGTTCCTTCGTACTGACATTTGTCCTCAGCATTAGGTTGTCATTTGCTTGTTGCACAATATTTAATTCTGGTTTGTTGTTGTTAGCACATAGAGTTGATGGTAGCTAGCTGTGAATGGTTGTGTATAGTAGTGCTTTCTAGAATAATCATTTGCACTGCTGCCAGTTGTTTCTTTATAAGTGGTTTTTGTATGTGTGTATGAGTGTGCATGCCATGTATGCGTGCATCATTTCTTAGGGTCTCTCCTGGCCAGGATAAAAACTCAACAAGTAGGCTAGACTGGCTGGCCCATGAGCCCACGGCATCATCTGTCTGCCACTGTTTGTCCAGTGTTGGGGTTACAAGTGTGTTCTACCATGACATGCATTAAAAAAATATTTAGATGGAGAGAGAGAGAGGGAAGGAGAAGGAGGGAGAGGGAAAGAGGAGAGGGCTAGAGAGATAGGTCAGTTGTTAAGGCACTTGCCTGCAAAGCCTAAGGACCTGGGTTCATTTCCCCAGTAACCATGTAGAGCCATGTAGAGATATACAAAGTGGAGCATGCATCTGGAGTTAGTTTGCAGTAGCTAGAGGCCCTGGTGTACCTGTTCTCTCCATATGCCTCTCTTCTCTCTATCTCTGTCTGCTTGCAAATAAATAATCAAATAAATTAAAAAAAAAGAAAAAAGAGAATGAGAATGAATGAATGAGAAAATGGACACCAGGGCTTCCTGCCACTGCAAATGAATTCCAGACTCTTTTTACTACTTTGTTCATCTTGATTTATATGGGTACTAGGGGATTGAACCCAGGCCATAAGGTTTTGCAAAGAAGTGCCTTTGACTGCTTGAAAGAATCCATTAGAGGCTAAGGTTACCTTCCCAGCCACACGGTCATAAGCCTATACTTCCCCAGTTTAATGCTGGCGGTCTGTTTTCTGTGGAGGTTAACCCCAAAGGCCTCTCTCCGGGTGCAAGCTTTAGGCATGGTGAAGAGCTGTGAGGGCCTGGCCTCTTCAGAGCCCCTAAGTTGAGAGTCAGACATCTTGATTTGGCTGCTAGAAAACCAGCACTGGGGCTTTTCTTCCCCCAGGAGAGTAGTGGCTATCAGGCTTGAGCAAATAGGAATGACAAGGAGAAGGTTGATGCTTGGTGTCCTCAATGAAGCAGCTTGGAGACTGCTTATGCTGTGCTTCCAGCAGGCCTTTGCCTCACTGACAGGTCAATGGAGATACACAGAGAAAGGAACTGATTTGAACAAAGGGAAAAATTATTTAAGGTAGGAAAGTTGTGGAAAGTTGTGGAAATGTTTGCAATCCCCAACTACCTGTCTTAACACAACCAGTTTCCTTTTCACTCTCTGGCTTAAAGCCATTTTGAAATTCCCTTTCAGGCATCGCCATTGAAATTCATGTCATTTTTGGTTTGCTAACTTATGTGGAGGTAAATCTTTCTATGAAGCTACCTTTGTTTTTTTCCCTGGCTGAGGAGCTCTCACTGCCATGGCAGAAGGGTTTAGTGCTTCCTTTTCTTTGCTTGAGCTTGTAAACCCAAGATAGTGTAGTGAGGACTCACTGATTTTTGTTATATAAAAATAAAAAGTTTAATGACATAATTTCATTAGTTATAGGTAAGCAGTGCAAAAAATGGATCTAACAATGGGAAAGTGTGAACAAGAGAAAAAGTTAACATATAAACATATAACATATAACATATAAAGAGGGCCTCCTGTACAACACAGAAAGACCCCCCTCCCCATGTCTTGGGAGCACTGAGTCGTTCATTCTTTGGTCTTGTATTATGGGCTTGGTTTTAATATTTCTCCTTTTTCACTTGCTCTTTCCTGGATGCCTTCAGTAGAACAAAGTCAGTTTAACTTTACTATAAGCACACTTTATGATCAAACCTGATAGGTTATTATTGTTCTTTAAGGTAATAGAAACAATTTAGACCACAGTAATTACAGTCAATCAGAATTATTATTGATTTAATTGTAATGGTATAGGAGACATTCCTATAAATATTGAAATGCATTAAAATATAGAACCAGTTCATTTTTAGTATTTAGTCCATTTGCATTTCTTTATGATAATTTTTAAAGCCATCTTAGAATTTGGTTAATTAGATGTTTAATATTAGTGATTTCAGTATTAGCAACAATATAGTTTCACATGATTTTCTGAATATGTTTATTATAAATATAATATAACTGTGTCTTTTATTTTATTTTGTTTCTTTTGGAGTTGACCTTGTTATGTACTGAGGGCTATTGTGCAGCTTACTGTGTAGCAGAGATTCTCTCGCCTTAGCCTTCCAAGTGCTGGGATTATAGGCATGCACCGCCACGCTCTGTTGTGTCTTCTATTTTTAAGAAATCAATTCTGTCCCAAAGTTTTCAGGCACTCTGGTGACTCTGGTTTTGGAGCATGTCTCTGTTTTTGATTAAGTTTTTAGTATTTGTTTTGGCAGTGTAGTTTTTGGCAGCATTGAAGACCTGGCACCTTGATTTTCTGAATGCAAGGAGAGCAACAACAATGACTTGTTGGTCTTTTTTTTTTTAAGTCTTAAATATATATTTATTGTCCATAATGAGTTACATTATTCAGTGGGCAAACAATGAGTTGTTATCCCCAATTCCCCAATGCCCCCCTCCCGACTTGTTGGTCTTTTAACATTCCTTTTAATAAAAGGCCCATGTATTGCTTTAGTCTGACTGCTACTTTATTTCTAATAATGAGTAAGTGCTTTTTCATTGTCATCCTTTTCATTCTTTCTGCTCTTCCCCTCCTTTGTGTGTGTGTGTGTGTGTGTGTGTGTGTGTGTGTGTGTGTGTGTGTGTGTGGTAAATATGTCTGTATGTGTGTGGGCTTGCCTGTGTGTGGGTGTTGCTTATGTGTGGGTGTATATGTCCATGAGGAGGCCAGAATTTGAGGTTAAGTATCTACCTCTGTTGCTTTGTTGGGACAGTTTCTCACTAAATTCAGGGCTCACCCGTTAATGTAGTCTTAAGGCAGCTTACCCCCTGTCTGCCTCTTGACCCTGAGATTACAGCTGCCATGCACATGGATGCTGGGTATCCACACTCCAGTCCACACAGTTGGCATGGCAAGCCGCTCACCAACTGAGCCTTCTCCCCAGCCTTCTCCTCCTAGTCTGATGCAAGGCATTTGATTAGGACAGTGGTTTGATATTGCTTCTCTCCCTTAGGATCAAATAAGAGTGACAGTTAAACACATGGTACTGGATGCTGCTGAACAGAAGGAATGAGCAGGGACTGAGCTTGGTCTTGGATATGGATAGTAGAGCTGGAAGGGATCTTAGAGGCCATCTGAGCTGCCCTTGCTCCTTCCTCTGCTGAAGCTCATAATGACCAGAGAGGTGGGGTAGGGCTTTAAAGGGGGAGAACCCAGGGGTAGGGCTGGGGTTTTAGTGCTCTTCACTATGCACTGCTAACAGTAATTGTATTTATACATTATTTTAGATTATTTATGCATTGGATCCTTAAAAAGCCAAGAATTTCTAGTATGTGTTATTGTTTTGTATTCAGGGTATTGAGAGAGAAATGGGGTTGGTTGACTGAGTTCCCTCAAATTTTATATAGAAACAGCTTTAGAACAATTTCTGATTATTATTTTTCTTTTTTTTCTTTGAGAGTTTGTATTTGTTCAGATGTGGCCTCTTCCCCTTTTTCTAAGTAATCCAACCTCTTCCCCTTTTTCTAAGTAATCCAACCTCTCTAAGATTTGATTTTTTCATCTGTAAAATGATGATCACATGATACTCCTTCAGCATCATTGCCAGGATTAGTGTGAGATGGTTTGAAGTACTCGGCACAATGCCTCCAAAGTGCAGAGCATTCAGCAGATGTTAATTAACTGTGATCTCACAGAAGCCTGCTATATCACTGCAGCTCTGGGGAGAGAATTAAGAGAGACATGTTCTGGTAGAGAACTCTTCATTGTAACATTTTACAATATGGTAAACATACTACATTTTGCAATGTTGTTTACTTAAAGATATCCAGTTTGCTTTGCCACAACTCTACAAATTTCAGGGGCTTTAAAGATTGTCTTTACTATAAGAAATGTATGCATGTGTTATTTTATGTTTTGCTATGCCTATTTACATACATATAATAATTCATATATATATGCTTCCTTTTTTTTTTTTTTTTGGTTTTTTGAGGTAGGGTCTCCCTCTAACCCAGGCTGACCTGGAATTCACTATGTATTCTCAGGGTGGCTTCGAACTCATGGTGATTCTCCCACCTCTGCATTCTGAGTGCTGGGATTAAAGGCGTGCGCCGCCATGCCTGGCTGTCTATTATTACTAGAAGTAAGGAAGAGAGGCTAGAAAGATGACTGAGTGGGTACAGTGCTTGCTGCACAAACATGAGGACCTGAATTCAGATGCCCAGCACCCACATGAACAGCCAGCAGTATGCACCTATAATCCCAGTACCGGCTCTTCTGGCTGAATTGGTGAGCTCCAGGTTCAGTTACAAGTTATGTCTTAAAAAACAAGGTGATTGAGGAATATATCTGATCTCTACCCGTGGCTTCTACATGCATGTATATACACATACCTGCACACACATGTACAAAGACCCGGACTTGTATAGATACCACACACACTAAATAAGAATTAAGACAATATTTGTAATGTGCAAATGCTGCTTAGAAAATGGTACAATATGAATAGCTTAGGGTCAGACCTAGTAAATGGTTAAATCCTGTTACTCCTCATTCGATAGTCACTTTGATGTTTACTTATTTACTTCTAGTTTAGCCCAGGAGCACCAAGAGTTCTGAGGACTTTTTTTCCCCCCAATGGATGGAAGTCTTTAAGATTTCAGCTAGAAATTGCTTATTTTTTAAACAATTTTTTAAAATACTTTATTTACTTGCAAGGATAGAGGGGGAGGGAGAGGAAGGAGAGAGAGAAGGAATGGGAATATCTGCACCTCTTGCCACTGCAGAAAAACTTCAATGTATGTGGCACTTTGTGCATCTGGCTATACGTGGATACTGGTGAATAGAACCCAGGCTATCAGGTTTTGCAAGCAAGTGCCTTTAATCACTGAGCCATCGTCTCTCCAGTTCTTAAAAATATTTTTTTTTATTGAGAGAGGGAGAGAGACAGAAAGAGAGGGAGAGAGGGAAGGAAGGAATGAACGAGTGAGAAAAATGGGAGAGAATGGGTCAGGGCCTTTTGCTGCAAATGAACTCTAGACACACGTATCACTTTGTGCTTCTGGATTTACATGGGTACAGGGAATCAAACCTGGGCTGGCACGGGCTTTGCAGGCAAGCACCTCTAACCATTGAACCACCTCCCAGGTCCCACAGTTGCTTATTTTTGTGAATGTGCATGTGAGGGACAACTTTGGGATTGTTCCACAGGGCTCTGTCCACCTTTTCGTTTTTTTGAGACAGGCATGTTGTTGGCCTGGGGCTCACCAACTAGGCTAGAGTGCTTGGCCCCTGAGTCCCAGGGATCCTTCTGTCTCCTTCTCTCTAGTGCTATGATTACAAAGGCATGCTATCACCCATACCCAGTTTTTCTTTTTCTTCTTTTGAAATGTGGCTTCTGGGGATTGAACTCAGATCCTCATGCTTGCAAGGCACACACTGTACTGACTGAGCCATCTCCCCAGCTAGAAATTGCTTATTCTTGTTTTTTATTAAAATTTTGGCCTTCATATGTTATATTTTTCTAGTATGAAATATATTTTTCATCACCTCCATTATTAAATTGATACCAGAACTGTACCTTCTCCTTAATTGACTCAGCTGTAAACTTGGCCATGGTCATGATTTAGATGGCATATGAAAGTGAATAGGGAATCTTTGCCACTGTTTTAAAGTTTAAAAATTAGATCTGTTTTACAGTCTCTGGAAATGAAAAAATCCAGTCAGACACCATCTGGGGTTGTGAGCCTTCATTTTCATGTCTTCAGAATTAAGAAACTATGCTGGCTGCTTGCCTGAACAGGGTTCGATTGTTAAGATGGAATTTGATATGAAATACTATTTAGGGAATTAGTGATTTTAAGGTTTTTATTTGAGTCTGGGACACTACCTTCTATGGACAGAGCCAAGGAGCTGCAGGTCTGCAAGCTTGTATTGAGTGCTTGTTAGAATAGTTTGCTAACTCAGGTTAGGTTAGGCAGCTGTGAAAATGAGAGAATTTTACTTAGGTCTTTTTGTTATTATGTAGCTCAGAGACCGATGTTACTTATTCCCTTGTTCCTCTACTCCCTTCCTCCATTGGTGCTGGAGATGGAACCCAGAGCTCCTGAATGCTGGCAAGCGTTCCACCCCCGAGCCACATCCCCAGCCCGACCCTTACTTTATTTGCTTCACTCCCTGAGCCAAACCACTGCTTCTTGGAGTGAGATTTAATGGATTGTTGTACTTGAGCTTTGCAATGCATTCTTTTTAGCCTTGACCCATGGGTTTATTCCTCAGTATTTATATTCACCTCTCACAGGGTTGCTGTACCAGTTCTATTTGTGGCAAGGCAGAATTTCTCTCTGATTTCTGAATACCAGGTAAATTGCTCACCTCTTTTTGAGACTCAAAGTGTTTTGATATTTTTAAATATAACTTCCTGATTTGTATTAGATACCCAGGTTTAGTTCAGCAAACGTGTATTAAATGCATATTGTAGTCCTCCCCTCAGTGTCTGTGAAGTCCCCTTCCCCCTTGGGTGACAATCCACAGATCCTCAAGTCCTTTATAGAAAATATATAATGTATAATCCTCCCATGTACCTGAAATCATCTCTTTATTACTTAGAGATGTAATGCAGTGAAAATATATATAAATAATTGTTATACTATATTATTTAGGGAATAATAACAAAAAAAGCACTCTGATACATTCCATACAAGTGTAGTCCCCCTAAATGTTTTTAGTCTGTGGATATCAGAGCCGAGTATATGTGCAAATTCTCCTCGGTCATTGCCCTCAAGAAATGCAGAGCCCAATAGGGGCCTGCTTGCATGTAGACAGAAAATGGTTGTACAACATAATAACATATATAGTGACAGTTAGGAACAAGGCATACTTTATTTAGGGTGAGGAAAGAGAGTTGCATTTAATGGAGGCACAGTGAGTGAGAATGGTTCAGATGGAGGGTTTTCATTGTTGGAGGGATTCCAGCAGAAGGAATGTTGTTGAGGTGTAAAAAGGCATGAGCAGACAGCTGGGGTGCATTGTGAAGGGAGTCATGGAGGAGGAAGGTGGAAGAGTACCAGGCTGGATTTGAAGGGTTTGGCACGTTGTACTTTGGTGTTTGGAATTTTTTTTCTGTTACATAGTCATCAGTGTAAAGTAACCAAAGACTAAAAGGAGACAGTTCTGATAGCAATATGGAGTTGGAATGGAAGATGAGTAAAACTGGAGGTGCAAAACCGCATGGTCATAGGACTGTGGTCACTGAGGAAAGAGCAGGGAGCGAGAAGACAGCCAGGGGAAGAACTCAGGAAGGTGTTCTGATGAAGCAGCTACTGGGAAGAAGAGGAAAGAAATGGGGTTGAAAGAAGATGTTTTAGGGACTGAGGAAATAATTTCATGCAAATGTAGGTATCAGTAGCATCCCAAACCAGAGCTTACACGTAGGCTTAGGAAATTTGGAGATAGGATGATAGAGGTTCAGAAAAGGTGCCTTGAGGTTTGTCAGGGAGATCAAGGGCAAGGACAGATATTTATAGTAGGGAAGGGTACAGGTTTGCTATCCTTGCTTCAAATGAATCAGCATTGTTTTTGAAAATTATCTCATGTATCTGATTTCAGTATAAAATTTCATTAAAAAAACCAGTGTGAAGTACAAAAAATTGGAATGCTACTAGCCTACAAGAGCCTTAAGAGTCCTGTCTTCAAGCTGCCAGGGTGGTACAGAGTTGTAATCTTAGCACTTGGAGACTGAGGCAGGAGAATTGCCAGTTTGGGGTCAGCCTGGACAATATAGTCAGACCCTGTCTGGAAAAAGAAAAAAAGAAAAACTTTGAAGTTTTAAAAGCTGCATTATTAACAGCTGTGTCCAAAATTCCCTTTTTAGAAGGAGGTTGCTTTAGGGGCTAACTTATTTGCTCTTTTATTCAGAGATCAAAACAGTGTTGAGTAACTGGGGAAATGTCTCAGTGGATAAAGTGCCCACCGCACAAGCTGATGCACTTGAATTGGATCCCCAGACCCCAAGTAGAAAACTTGGAAGCCATGGTGGGTCTCAATCCCCACATGCTGATGCTGACACTGACAGGGAAGTAGGAGGCAAAGACAGGAGAATTTTCTGGAAGCTCATTGTGAGTGTAGCCAAGAACAAGAGCAGAGCAAGAGTCCAGAGTGAGTCAAAAGTGAGAATCCTTGGCTTAAATGAGATGGAGAGGCTGAGGACTGATCTGTAAGTTGTCCTTTCATCTCCACAAGGGCACTGTGACACAAAAACATGCAAATAACTAAGTAAATAATAAAAATAGTGTTGAATATATGTAGCAATAGTTCTTATTCTCATTAGAAATTCAAACCTGACTTCTGAACAATTTCATGTATTCTGCCTTGTTCAAACCACTTCATGTGGAGCTAGTGAGATGGCTCAGCAGTTGAGGACACTTGATTAAAGAGCCTGCTGGCCTGGGCTTCAGTTCCCTGGCATCTGATGCTAATGTACCTGGAACAATGGAAGGTGGAGCTGGAGGATGCTGAGCTATTGGGCCAGCTAATCTGACATTTATTTACAGCAGCAAGAGACCCAGTCTCAAAGAAGGAGCAACAGACACAGTATCCTCTGACCTCTGTGGCACGTGCCCGTATACATACGCACAGATAAATAAAAATGCAAAAAAAAAAAAAACCCAACTTAAAACCACCTTTTTATGTGTCTCAACAGATTCTGAATCTGAAGATCTTTTGGAAGAATTACTCTGTTGTATGGTGCAGTTAATCACGGATATTCCGCTTCTGTAAGTTCTGTAAGATTCTCTGTGTAATGAAGATGATAATCGATCATGTTGATGACTTTGTGGGTCCTGGTATAGCATGCTTTATATGTCTCTCTTAAAAATATATTGACTAGAGAGGCGGATGGTGAGAGGGGAAGGGAGAAGAGAGAAATAGGCATGCCCAGGGCCTCCTGCCATTGCAAATAAACTCCAGATGCATGACACCTTGTCCATCTGGCTTATGTGGGTAGTGGGGTTGAACATCGAATCGAGGCCATCAGGTTTTGTAAGCAAGCACCTTTAACTGCTGAGCCTAGGTCTTTTGTATGCCTTTAAAGAATTACACATCCATGGACTTTTTTTTGTATCATTTTCTTGATCTTATTTAGTTCTTTTCACCATCAGAACAAAAATTTCATGTTAAGTGAAAATGATCAAACCCTCTAGCAATATTGAACACAAGGTAGGCACAGAATTAGTTTAATTAAAAAAACTTTTTTATTGACCATTTTCATAATTATAAACCATGTACCATGATCACAATCCCCTCCCACTACCCTCCTTTTTCCCCCTCCCAAATCCTCTTTTCATTGAATCTTTTCTTTCCAACTAGTCTAAAAATTGTCTTGTTTCCCCCCTCCTTTTATGCATGAATGTCAAGGGCATTTTGTGCCTGGAAGACAGTATTGATAGCACCCTTTCCCTTCCTTTGGCTCTTATATTCTTTCTGCCACCTGTTCTGCAATGGTCCCTGAGCCTCAGAGAATGTGATAGAGATGTCTCTCTTAGTGCTGAACGCTCCACTGTCCCTCCATCTCAACACTTTGCTGAGTTTGAGTCACTCCAGCAGTCACTACTCTCTGAAAAGAAGCTTTTCTAGCTTAAAGTGAGAGTGGCATCGGTCCATGGATAGTTTAGATTTTTAACAAGAGATCTTCCAGACAAGCAGTTTGAATCTAATCAATGTGTGTTAGACAAAGCTAGCTGATCACTTGGTATATGCTCTCTGGCTTCTTGAACTTGTTTTGGGCCTGGGTTAGAGAGGTGTGCTGGGAGGTCCTCAATGAGACTCCTAAGTAGAGCTCTCCAGGGAACTTGCTCCACAAGGAGGCCATATTTTTGTTCCGGGCAGCCCTTTTCCAGCTGTCTGGAATGTGGACAAGGTCTTTAGGGTTGCGTGTCCATTTTGGCATTGTGATCCAGGAGTCTGACAGAAATTTTGCTTTGATGTCATGATGCTGCTGAACCAAAGTCAACAACTACCACTCCCTCTCCCTCCCCCTGTACTTATCATGTGACAAAAATAGACTCTTACTTGTTTATGCTACTGTAACAGGGGTTTTGTCACTGCAGCTCCCAACAGTCCTGTGTAATTGAAAATATCAGTTTGTTACTTGTAACACAGTGATTATCAACCTTTTAAAAAGCTACTTGCCCTTGGAATTTCTTTCATTCTTGCCTTCTTCCATACAATCTATCTACTGGGGTTCTTTGGAAATGCAAAATGATGTAATAGCTATGAAGTTTTTCGTCCCTAAAGAAACAATTTTCATACCTTTTGAAAATGCACATATGATTTAATTAATTGATTAATTACTTTTCTAATCTAGAGCTAGGCAAGCACTCTATCATTGGAACTACATTCTTTGCCCCATAAAGAAGGGGCTAATGTCTCTGGGTAATCTCTCCCACCATGGCTCTTACAATCTTTCCGCCCCCTCTTCCACTCAGTTCCCTGAGTCATGAAGGGTGAGTTTTAAGTCTGTTTCATTGTTGTTGTGACCTTAAGAGTCTCTGTGTTGTTGTGTTGGAAGTTACTGGAGTCTGTCTCACTGACTTATCCTGGGATGACTGATTGGCTGTGTTTATAGGTCTCTTTCTTGCCCACCACTGTCTAAAGTGTTTCGCTTGGGGCCTACATGATAGGCCTGCGGTGGTTCATCTCTTGCTGGGATATCAGCCTTCGGCCTGCGATTCATCGGTTGAGTTGGAATGACCAGAGCTCTCTCACTGAAAATATAAACAGAATCTCCAGTGGAGAGTGAGATCAGTATAGGTTAAATGAGACACACATTTCTAATTTGGCAAAACTCTATTGAGATTAGGCTCTCTGTAGTTCTCTGGTAATGGGATTTCTTTTTTGGAGCCCCATTTTTTGGTTCCTGTAGGATTTTGCCCCGAGTCCCAATTCCAGTTAAGGTTTCCTTGTCACTGAGTGGATTACTTGGCCAATGTTTCCCTCTTTTTTGAGCAGAATTCCAACACTGCTTGGACAGCAATATCTTCCCAGCTTAGTTTTCAGATACTTTGGTAACTTGTTTCGTCCAGGTCACATAGTTTGGTCCATGCAGTGACATATAAGCAGAAGTTATCAACTTGTAGAGCACATCCCCTTCAAGCTCATTGCCTCTTGCTTTTTCTCCTTGGGATATGAATGAGGGTGCTCAGGCCACCTTGAACAATGAAAATGAACATAACTTGCAAAGACCATTGTCCCAGGAGCATGGCCTCTTAATGGTCTCATAAGACAATTGTAAGTGCTCGGGATCTCTCTCACAAACTCCTCTTTGAAAAATATTTTTAAAAATATTTATTTGCATCTAGAGACACAGAGAAAAGACACACACCACACAGGAGAGAGAGAGGAGAGAGAGAATGAATATGAATATGAATGGGTGCACCAGGGCCTCTAGCCACTGCAAAAGAACTCCAGATGCATGTATTACTTTATGCATCTGGCTTTATGTGGGTACTGGGAAATTGAACCCAGGTTGTTAGGCTTTACAGGCAAGAACCTTAACTGCTGAGTCATCTCTCCAGCCCCAAACTCCTGTTTTCCTTAAGCCATTGTGGTTAGATTTCTGCCACATATATTCAGAAGATGGAGGGAGAACCCAAAGATTGTCTGGTATTTCTTTGCCTTGGTAGGTGGGATGCTTTTATGTTCCTGATTTGATTTTTAAAATTACACATCTAGCCAGGTATGGTGACACATGCCTGTAATCCAGCACTTGGGAGTCTGAGGCAGGAAGACGATGAGTTTTAGGCCAGCCTGTGCTACATAGTTGAGATCCAGTCTGAAACAAACAAGTACACACATTACACTTTTAATAGCCCCTTTCATTCCCAGGTGCCAGCATTTTAATATATGTCCTAAATGAGTACTCTTTTGGTCTTTATTGATCATATGCTTTGGTGAAGTTACACCTTTAGATAGTAACCAGCTATGAACACAGTGAATGGAGCAGCCGCTTAGACACTGCTGAGGAGCAAGCAGACAACGCTGCAATATATCAAAGATTTCAGTGTGACAATGTGTTTATACTTTTTAAATGAACAGAAAATACACAGACAGCCAGATGTCTCGTATTATGGATGCTCAGCTTTAACCAGCTGCTGAAACAATTTCTTATGATTTAATGTTCTTGGAACTCTGTTCTTCAAGGAGGTTTGTCTTGGTTACAGTTTCCATGTGAAACCAACTACTCTTTAAATGTTTCACCTACTGTACCAAAGTGCAACATTAAAGATCAGTAATTTATGGGTGAATATTAGTATATGGATAGTATAGTTATATACTATGGATATATATCCATATACATAGTATATATACATACATATATATATAGTATATACATAATTATATACTATGGATAGTATAGGTGTGGTTTGTCTCCTGCCAGGATGTCAGCCATCATCCAATGTCTTGTTGGTGGATTTGAGTTGTCCCTGGCTCTCTCAATGCCTTCTGAAAAATACAAACAGAATCTCTATGGGAGAGTGAGATAAGTATAGGTTAAATGAGACAAAATTGCTATTTTGGTGAGCTCCTAATGGGTGTAACTTCTCTAAAATTCTCTGGTAGTGGGAATTTCCTCTAGGAGCCTGAGATCTTGGTCCCCATAAGATTTTGCCGTGGATCCCAGTTAAGGGTTCCTTGCCACTAAGCAGAGCTCTTAGCCAATCAGTAAGTCATTGATTACCCTCCTAGGTTTAGTGCCACTATTGCACAGATGAGCATTTCTTGACTTGCTGATCTCTTCCATATAACCA
>PVHP010040375.1:0-15837 GCA_004024765.1 Zapus hudsonius | reverse complement strand
GGTATGTGCTGTGTAGTTTGGCATAGTGTCTGCCTGGCTTTCTTCACCCATCTAGTTCCTAAAGACACTGGAGTACTTACTTCCCAGAATTTTCACTTCCAGAACTATCCAGGTAAGAGGGTCATGACTCAGACCCCAGAATTCTAGATGACACCACACACACACACACACACACACACACACACACACACACACACACTTGCTATAATGATGGCCCTTGGAATGCAACTCAGAACAAAGCACTTTAAAGGGCAGATAATGGTTATCTAAAACTCACTAACTCTGTCTCCAAGGTGGTTTTTGCTTGATTGGATTTTTAGTTTTGCAGACTATGAAAAGTACCAGGCAAGAAGGTCTGTTCCTGGGCTGGAGAGATGGCTCAGCAGTTAAGGCACTCACCTCCAGTGCCTAAGGCACTGGGTTCAATTCCCCAGGACCCACATAAGCCAGACCCACAAGGTGGTGGCCCTGGTGTTCTCTCTCTCTCCTCTCTCTCTCTCTCTCTCTCTCTGCTTTAAAATGAATTAATAAATTATTTTTAAAAAGAAGGTCTGTTCCCAAATCCAACTGTGTAATGCCCCTGCCCCTGCAAAGTTAGTCAGCTAACAGAGGGAGGGTTCACAAACTCAGGAATGGCCTGCATGCATATTGTTAGGCAGAGTCTTAATTTGCTGCTACATTAAAACACACAATGGCATTTGCACTTGGCCTCCCCCTGACTTCAGATGCTACCATCATACACAGCTCCAAGTAAGTTCATTCATGTCTTGTAACAGATGGCAAATTACTTCAAGCAGGACATTGAAGTCTGTTCACCTTATCCACCCCCATGCGTTTTGACCCTGGTCTTCTGGTATGCGGAAAAGTTTTTCCTGGAGAGAAGTTAATGCTGTTGAGGACAGTCTTTAACTGATGAATCCAGTACTAAATGTTTTAATCTCTGTCCTCCAGAAGAGCACTTTCTAGTGCTCCTATCATTGGAAAGTTTTTTTTTTTTTAAAAAGGTGAAAACACATACAAAGGTGAGATTATATTCATGGATCCATAGTCATGTGGATAAGCATTTTATTGACCTAAAAATTAGTATTGCCTATATGTGAACAGTGCCCTGAGATAAAGTTGATGGATATCATTTCTTTATTCAGTTTAGTGCACAACAGGCAGAATGATATTCTTGTTTTTCTCTAAATTAATGGATAAGTGAAAACGACTTTCTGATTAGCTCCACAGTCTCTATCTCAGTAGACTTTACTTAGAAGTAGGAATTCTCCCCTGGTTTTGTTCTTTCGAATAGAAATGTGAGATCCCTTTGACTGATCCATGGGCTGTATCCTCAGCTCCATCTATGCTTGGAATGTTGTACTAGTACCTCAATAAATACATGCTGAATAATGAATGAAGGCTGTTCAGAGACCAGGAGGGAGATGCTCAGTTAATTGGTTAGTTCTTAAGAGTGTTTGGCCAAAACATTTTCCCAGATCTATTTATTAATGACTTTCTATCCCAGATGAATGATGCTGCATGGATTTTGCTTTAGCTTTATCTCCCTGATAACTGAATTCAAATGAAAAATTATTGCTTCAGGGACCAGGAACTAGCATATTTCTAATAAATGCCACAGTTATTCATTAAATGAACAAAGACTTGCATTTCAGAATATACATCTCAATTTAAGTTGTTGGCCAGTCTTGAATTAAACAGAACTAAGCTACTGATGGTAGGATCATGTCCAGTTGGCAGGACCAATGATGACATTTTATCTGGTTCCAAAGCTGTGAGTCTAATTTAGCATCAATAAATAATAAAAGTGGCTATCACTTATGCTTTTATTCATGATTTTAATTTGACATGATTACAGTATGTGTCTACTATGTGTATGAATATCATTCGTTTTGAAGAAGTAACTGTGAATGAGACCATCTATGCAGCTGTGGGGCCAGCATGCCTAGACAGTATCTAATCTCCTGTGTATCTATGACTCCCTTTTAATCATGTAGACCTTATTGGGTATAAGAGACCTTTTCTATGAGAGGAGACTATCTTGCTCAATTCTAAATTGCAGCACACTCTCTCAGGCTTTCTGTCAGACACAAAAGGTCTATAGACGCTGATTTGAAAATGAGACCCTGGTTTGCTTTCCCAGTGCAAGAAATAACATTGAGTTCTGAGGATTGGACTTGTCATGGATTCATGGTAGCAGAGAAAGCCACTTCCTGGGGGTAGGAACCACACTGCCAGCAGTTGCGCCAGCAGATTGATTCTGCACAGTTTTGTTAGTTTAGCATAATTCTGTATCATATTGTGACCCCATACAACTCTCATTGATTCATCTAGCCATATTATATATTTATATTACATTCCATTTCTGCTTCTATTAAACAGATCCAGTTGATTATAAGAAGTCTAGTACTCAAACAGGCAGTAATTAAACAAATATATACACATTCTACTCAACATAGTACCAGAAGGCATGTATTTACTCTCATTTGGGATATTATATTATTAATAAACAGATTTTAATAAAAAAATCCCTTCATAAGGATATAGAAACCATTATATATGAAATCATAATATGTGTCTAAAATTATATTTGTTGCAACATATCACATTTACTTGGGCAAAAATTGTAAATCTACATATTTACAATTGCTACTAAGCATTCAAGTGGTATGCAAAGCACAGCTTGTGGTATAGAATGAATATTTACTAAAATGTGACTTCTAATTATATGTTAAGTATTGCAAAGTAGCTTTTAGGTACATTTTATGAATGGCTGAGATATCAACAATGTGTTTTGTCATGTTCTGATCCAGGTGTCCCTCACAAACAAATGAATGTGTTATGATTGATCGATCCTCAGCTGATGGCAGTTTGGGTTTTACAACCACGCTGGAGCTGTGTTGTTGGGGGCGGGCTTATGGGATATAAGACAGTTTCCCCTTGCCAGAGTTTGACACACCTTCCTGCCACTGTTTGCAGTGCTGTGGTGGAGGTGATGTCCACCCCTCTGCTCATGCCATCATTTTCCCTGCCAGGATGGTGTCTCCCCTCGAGTCCGTGGGCCAAATAAACCCATTCCTCCACAAGCTGTTTTTGTTTGGGTTTTTTCTGTGCAGCAACTAGAAAGCTGACTGTAACATGTTTTCATTCAGTTCTTGGTTCTATAAGTTTTCAATCAAGGTGTTAATAAGGTAGTTCCTTATGAGGACCATGAAGTCTGTGCTATGCCCTTTCCATAGCTTCATAATTTGCCTGAATTTCCTTGATTTACAAGATGAGTTACATAGTCTTGGCTTTCCCTCAGCATTGCATTTTACCTGTGTGTGTGTGTGTGTGTGTGTGTGCGTGTGTGTGTCCATGTCTAAGTTGTCCCTTTCTATACAGATAGCTATACTGTACTAATGTCTTCATCTTAAATTGATTATCTGATACAGTAAGCCACCTTTTTATGCATGTGTAGTATGTGTGTATGTGTGTGTGCTTACTGTATACAGAAATGCAATCTTAGATGTGTTCTTACAGATGGGCAGAAGCCAGAGGAGAATGTGAGGTGTATTTCCTCTATTGCTCATCTAATATTTCCTGGAGAAAGACTCCGTCTCTTAACCTGAAGGTGCTATTTTCCCAAGTCTCAGTGATTCTCTGGTTTCTGCTCCATGCAGGACATGGACATGCACAGCTCTTTATGCAGGTCCTGGAGAATTGAACTCAGTCAGTCTCAGACCTTCTCAGCCCTTAGGTTCTCTTCAGGTACTCTCACCTGGGAGCCATCTCCTCAGCCCCTACATCTCCAATTTTGAGGGGACACAACTCTACTTTTAGCAATCACAGAACCGTCACATACCTATGTGTACATGCATGACTTCCTCTTCCTCCTCTCTTCCAAATTCTGTTTCCAATGTGTTCTCCCAAAGCTTTCTCCATGGTAGATAAGGGGCATCTCTACGCTTCTGTTTCTTAAAGACTACTCCAGAGACAAAAATGTAGTAGATGGAGGAAAGCAATGAGTTTAGAGCCGTAGGGCCTTGTTATGCATTATTTCTCTCCCAATTGAATCTGAAAAGTCTTGAATTTTTATAACTCTGGTCTGCTTCACTTTGCCAAAAATAAAATGGACATAATTCTAATACCAAGCAAAAAAATTAAGAATCAGAGGTTAGGTTCACTTAGCTAGTTGTGCCCTCTAAAAAGAAAGGTTACCTGCTTACCGTATGGTCATTAGTTAAATCTCACTTAGTGCATATACTTTTAAAGATTAATAGAAAAAGTAAGATTTAATAAAATGCTTCCAAAAATATTTACACATGGAGAGCTCATCTATGAGTAGGATAAAAATAACTCATATCTGATGGGAAAAATACAATATTCAATAACATAAGCAATGTAGGTGTGTTGTGAAAAAAATACTTCTTTTAAATACCTTATTTAGACATAAATCAAAGAAACATTCTTGAAAACGAAGAAAAATAGCCTTAAAAGTGAAGGAAATGTCATTCCATGGAGCATATACTCTGAGTCGATATTCTAAATTTCCTCTTTAGAAAGTTAAAATTTTATTTTCATATATATGGTAACCTACATTTAAAATGTGTGAAAAATCAGCAATATTTTGTGGCCTTACAAGAGGAAATAGACTTGGAATTGAAATATCACATGCAGAAAATGAGTCACCTCTTGCTAGTAGTGGAAATGTCAACCCAACATCTGGAACGCCCAATACTTAAATGCTTCAAAAATAAAATGCATGTTTGCATTCTAATTTTTAAATATAAAAGAGAATTTAAAAGTGATTATGTTATAGAGAGTTGCTGACTTCTCTAGAGACTTTTTACATTTAAGATCTGAACTCATGTATTCATTGTTGAGGAAATCTCAGGGCTTCACGTGATTATAATTTATATCCAGCAAGACTGATAGAAAGAAGAGGAAGTGGCTCATTCCAACTCAGGAGGACTCTTTGCCTAAAGTGTAATAGCTTAGCTTGGAGTGTTTTTATTCAACAGAATAACATGGTCCCAATGTTAGTTGTATCATGGTATGTTATGAAGCTACTATACCGTGAACATAAAATATTGGTAATATATGCAAATTAGTGCGGAATCGCAATTATTTCAATACAATTGATTAATTCAGGCAAATGTATATAACTTTTATTACATCAATCTTATAACTTACTATTCATAGTATCAGTAGCTAGTGATAATTATTTTCCTAATCCAAGTCCCAAGTAAACATGCTTTTTCTCTCTAGCCCTATATGTTTTAAGTATTTGATGTAAACTTTCTATTAGATTAGGGTAGTACACTTTAAAACTGTTTTCTGTCCCTTATATAGAGTACGTTGCAAGCTCTCACTTTCATTTCTGTCCTTGATTTAAGGAAACAGTAAAATCAAGACACTTTTAATACCACAAACATCTGTGATCCTTAAGTTGTATGCTTCAATGTAGTCAGAATGAAACAGTCTCCATCATGGTCTCCTACAACCAGTCCACTGAATTATAGATCTGGGTAACAGATTGAGCTATCCCATCCACTTCTTTTCAAGTTTGAGGCCAAAGAGACTGACCTCTTCTTCCATATTGGAGATATGAATTATAGTCAAGAGACTATTGAGCATGCACTGTGACATTCCCAGGCTTGCTTCTGTGATGGGGGAATGTGCAAGCAGTTGCTTGTCTTTATTCTACCATCTGCTGATCTGGCATCTTGAAGGCCGGGCTTGCTTGTGAACCCTCTCTGGGAACATGAAAGGCTTACAGGAGTGTAATCCATGAATATTTCCCTTCAACGGAAAGTCACATACAGTGTTGGTGGGAACTGATGCCAAAAAAAATCTTAGTTTTTGTTTTAATGGTGTGATTGGATTCAAGTAATCTTTGTCACTTTTCATGAATATCAGACCTTAATTATTTGGCAAAATTGTGTGTTACATCTGAGTCATCTGTCCAGTTTGTGATTAATGTATTTTATGTCAGAAAATGCTGAGTTGCTAAATTTGAAAGAAAAATGTCTACAAATGGGCTTCTTCAGAAAATGCCGCTTTTGCCACCAATGACACTCAGGGTACTTTCACACAGATTGTTTACATGACAGTGTGTTGTTAACAACAGCAAAAATCCCACATTGTGCTATAAAGAAAGAAACATTAAAGCACACAGTTGTATGCATCCCCACAACCCTCCTATGCCAATATAATTGCTGTTTAGTTAATAAGCCTAACTACCAGTGATGAAAGTGATGAATGTAAGTTGATGTATGGCATATTGATGATAATATCTGAGTGGGATAAGCTGCCAAATGAGAGGCAACAAAAAAGAAATATTGCAGTCCAAATTACATTCCAAATAACTATTTTTCTTTCTGTGCAATCAAAATTGTATAGTGTACAGTTATTTTCATAAACACCCATTGGTACTGTAGAATGAAAATAATAACTTCATGTGATTCACAGCAGATGCTGATAACATAAATCCACACACCTGGGATGAATAGGATTTAGTAATTTCTCCACGATTAAGGAAATATATGCTTACGGTTCGGCAGTAGGGATGGGTTGTTTATCTTTTTTATTATACTGTAATTAATCATTGAGGCATGAACTGGTAGATGCAACCAGTTAGGATGTATATCGTGATTGGACACAGAATGAGTTGTAACAAATGCAACACATGAAGTATTCGCTCCTTCTGTGTTGGCCAGCAACATGTAAGATACATGAGATGTAAAAGGCAGACTCTAAATCAACAGCAAATGCAAACCTTGCCCTTTTCTTTCAGCTAAATGCTAGATTCTCTTTTTACACTTGTAAAGTTTTAATAGATCTATTTTGCTATTGTTACTGAAAGGAGAAAATGGGTTTCTGCTCCTTTAAGTGGTTGAAGTATGCATAGTTTAAGTGGTAACAGTATGGTAAAAATGTTGCAGTCTATATAAGGACAGCATGGAACTACAGTAACTGCAGTCCACTAGGCAAGGTAAAGCTCTCAGTGAATGCCAGAAAAAGAGGAATCGTTCTTAATGGAGACTTTATGCAACCAAAATGTATGCGAAGGACCCTCTCCCTGCTCTTGACATCAAGAGGGAAACAGGCAGAAATATTGAAAGTATCATGTTATTGGTAGTGGACTGCTGTGATTAAGAAGGAAGACATATTTTAGAATCTGTTCTCTTCCCAAAGTGTTATCTATGCTTAATTTTGCAAAATAACCTCAGTATTTTGCCATCACCACATTCAATGTTCACTTGAATAGCTTGTTCTGTTTGTATCGATATTTTAATAATTTACAGGAAGGTGTTAAAGACTCATAATGGGTTCAGTCCCTCAGAATTTAATATTGAGCTGTTTATTGACTATGAAATCACTGGAAGATAGACTAAAATTGACCTGCTTGGTCAGGTGGCAGTAACTCAGAAATAAGAAATAGTGCCAAAATATGGAAAGCATGTAGGAAATAAAAATGTGTATACTTCCAAAAAAATCTCTCAAGTCACTTTGCATACTCCTTTAAACCAAGCTGCTCTCCCTCTGGTTTGGAGAATCTGCTTTATTTGACAGATGGCAGAGAAAATGTAGAAGAATCAAGATCCACCATAAGACAAGAAGATAGTCAACTGTCCGCCATGAGATGTGCCACCTCTACCACATCTACCAGGGCCCAGGAGAAATTGTAGATGAAGTGCTGAATGAATACTGATCTTACTGCCAGCAGGGCAATGACAGATATGTAGATAAATCAAAACATATCAAAGGGTTTGGACAGATGGCTGGGCAGTTATGGCACTTGCCTGCAAAGCCTAGTAGTCTGGGTTCCATTTCTCAATACCCACATAAAGTCAGATGTTCAAAAGTGGCAAATGCATCTGTAATTCATTTTCCATGGCTGAAGACCCTGATATGACACTCTTTCACTCTCTCTCTCTTTCTCTCTCTCTCTCTCTGCTTGAAAATAATAGATATAAAAAACCCCTATCAAAGCAGAAATCTAGAGGCTACAGAGAAGTCAACACTAAATCAGACTGCCAACAAGCCTTTTGTAGTTCATAGAACATTGCAACATTGCAGAAGAGGGAGTGGAAAGATTGTAAGAGCCACAGAGTGGGTAGTAATATCTTTGGAGGTCCCACCTCACCACACTGGGACTGAGTGAGACCTCCATTACCCCATATTGAATTATATAACCCCACTGAGGAGGGTCCCCAGGATAATATGAGCCAGGTTGAGAGGATAAAAAAGCATAACCTGATATATATATATTATTTTTAAATGTGTATAATTTATAGGCACCTCAAATATGACATCAAGACATCAGTTCAGTGGAAATGTTGGCTTGCTGGTCATAAAATTATTTCAGGTGTTTTTTGACCCATCAGGTCCACAATGGATAAACAGAAATTGTTTTGGGCCATGCCCTGTTATATCTAAAGAAAGACAATTATTTTATAACAACTATGTAAGATTATTTTTAATATAAGAACATACTACAAATTGGCTGAATTCCCATGGGTTATATGCTCTTATGTCCCCCTCCCCTGCACCCATTCCCCTTTGGACCTTCTTCAGTGGGTGATCATAAGTCATTATGGTTGAGCCACTCATTTCCTGTGGGGATGATGATGCCTAACACTATGCCTTATATTCTTTCTATATCCTCTTCCTCCATGTTCCTATGAAGCAAGTTAGATGTCTCCTTTAGTGCTGAGCTCTCCATAGCCTGTGTTTTGTGTTCTAATGAGTTTTGGGTCTCCTGAGTATCTACTTCCACCTCGCTGGAAAAGATTCTCTGGCAAATAGTAAGAGCAGAACTCATATTTAATCTGCCCTTTCCTCTGTAATGCTTCGTGGTCCCTGGTAGGTTTGTCAAAGATGACTCATCTGGTGCTAGGTAGTTGGCTTTCTTCTCATTCTGATGGGCTTTGGGTCTCCATGATATTTGCTGCCATCTGTAAAAAAGAAGGTTCTCAGCCGGGCGTGGTGGCACATGCCTTTAATCCCAGCACTCGGGAGGCAGAGGTCGGAGGATCACCATGAGTTCGAGGCCACCCTGAGACTACAGAGTGAATCCCAGGTCAGCCTGGGCAGTAACAACACACTTGGGCCAGGAAGACCGGGATGAGTACTAAGATATACAGGATCCCTTGCCACAAGGACTAATACAGACAGCCCATGGAGGAGGATATACAACTGATCAGGGATGGGGAGGGGGGAATTCGGGAATTCAGGACAACAACGCATGGTTTGCCCACTAAATAATGTAACTCATTATGGACAATAAATATATATTTAAAAAAAAACAAAAAAAAAGAAGGTTCTCTAACCAAAAGTGAGAGCAGCATGTATCAGAGGAGATAAAAAAGAAGACTTTTTGACAAGCATAACCTCTCCTTTAGCCCAAGAACAGTAGGTGCTTTTTTCTATGATATAAGACCTTCCAAGCCTTAGAGTTTTGACTTGGTTCTCAGTATGAAGCATGAATTTCCTCCCACTAAGCAGGATTCATTCATATCAAATCAAAGAGCAGTTGATTCCCCCATAACTTAATGCCACTATTGCACTGGTGGCTACACCTTGACTAGCTGGATTATTTGATTCATTGCTTACTCACACTGTTAGTGACTTTCTGTCTCTCCCAACTCTCTGACTGCCTCTCTCTCTCTCTCTCTCTCTCTCTCTCTCTCTCTCTCTCTCTCTCTCTCTCTCTCTTCTCTGTCTCAATTTTTAAATATTTTATTTATGGATTTATGTATTTATTTGAGAGAGACAGAGAGAGAGAGAGAGAGAGAGAGAGAGAATGCCAGGGCCTCCAGCCACTGTAAACGAACTCTGAAAACATGCACCACCCTGTGCATCCGGCTTTCCGTGAGCACTGGGGAATCAAACTTGGGTACTTCTGCTTTGCATGTGCCTCATTTTAAGAGAGTTATATCTATTAATTAGCTAATGAAGAAGTAGGTTTCTAGAGTACTTACTTCTCTTATCTCTTGTTTTGTTAGTTCCCCTCCCCTGTCTCCCTTTGTGATGGTTAGGTTTTGTTGTCAACTTGTTCTTTTTAATTATCTTGGGTAGGTCTCTCTCTGAGGATGTTTACAGGAAGGCAGCCTCTCAGTAGGGGACAGGATATAAAGAAGTTCAAAGAAGCTAGAACTTATCATCCTATCCTGTGTGGGCAGTGCAGGAAGGAAATTCCAGAGATTCATTAAGCCTGGAGAAGGGCTGCAAGACCCCACCATAAGGCTATATAAAGGAAAAGAAATTCTCTCCTTGCCTCCCTGCTAGTTGGCTGCTAGTGCTTGTTTGTGACTTACACTAACATCCTGCTCTACTACCCTTCCTGGACATCGGGAAACCAGTTTCCTCAGCCTCACATCATGGACTTGAAGAGCAGCCACTCCCAAGAGAGTCATCAGGCCTTCTGGGCTGTATTGGGACAGCTGAGGCTTCCAGCCACGTGGACTGAACAGCTACTGGTTTCTTCACCTGTGGGGCTGCAGACTGCTATTGTTGAACTGTCGTAAACTACCCCAATAAATTCCCTTTTACTACAATCCATTCTGTCAACTCTGTTTCCTCTAGAGAACCCTGACTAATACACCCTTATTCTTGCCCCCTCCACCCCAGGCCCTTCTAACTCCTACATTCTCTTTCTCTACTTGCTTGTCAACTATCTACCTGGTTCTACTCTCTCAAAACCTCATTCTAGCTTCCTAACCAGTACTACTGTTACAGTTACCTTCACAGTGCTGGACAAACACCTTACCAAAAGCAGCATATGGGAGCAAAGAGTTTATTTTAGGCTTATAGAACCCAGGGAAACACCATCAATGACAGAACAAGCTGCCCCACTTCTTCATATATCAGCATTGCAGAGAGAGAGAAAATACCAATAGCCAGAGCTCAAAATAGTTCTTTACACAACTTAGGGTTGGATTACAAGATCTACCCAAGTTGCAAGCTCAATGTTAATCACCACCTGAGTCTATTATAGCTACTGATGTTTATTATAAATTATCAACAAATCAAATTATTCACTGTTAGGATCTGATTATGAGAAAGCCTGAAAGTATTTATATTTTAATCTTATGTAAAAATTTTACTATATGTTCAATTAAAGTTCTTAGCATACTTAATGCAATAGAAAACCATGGTTCAAAAGACAAATGCAGTCTTTTGTTATTTTATAAATAGAAGTTTTATTACAACATGGCCAAGCCAATTGCTTATCTGCACACGATTTACAGTAATGAAGGAGTCCAGAAGATATGACAGTGATACACAGAGCCAAAAAAAAAAATTACCATCTGGCTCTTGTTAGAAATGTTTCCGCTATAGCTGGGAAGATGACTCAGCAGTTAAGAACACTTGTTGCTTAACATGAGCACCTCCTAGGTGCCGACTGTCAGAGACCAGCAAATTTGACTCCCAGACCCATGTAAAAAGTTTGGTATGGCATTCACATCTGAAATCCCAGTCTTTGAGGGACAAGGGGGTAGAAACCAGGGAGTCACTGGAGCTCACTGACTGACAGAAGCTCCAGGTGGAAAGAAAGACCCCCATCTCAAGGAAAAATATAATCCAGAAAAGAGATAAGAGAAGTTCACCAAATGTTCTCTGATGTGTGTACACATGTACATCACACGTGCACCCACACATGCATGCACCACACACCACACCACACACATATGCTACATACACAAAATAATTCCTTTTAAAAAGAAATGTCCAAAAACCTGTAGATGAAACCATTGGACCTTTATTTTACGGTGGTCACTTACAGGATCCAAGAGAGCAGACCAAACCCATGTGTCTGTGTAAGGTACAAGCAAGCTTTGTAACCTTTGGGAAATTTGATTTGGGACTTCTTCAAGGACTAGAATTGGTAAAATTATAGAAAATATGTTTATCATTGCCTTTATTTGAGTGACTTTTGTTTATAATCTAGCATTTTTTTCTCTTGCTAAATCCAATGGGAAGTGCTGATTTAAAACATGAGTTGCGGAGCTGTGTCATAAAACATACGCTCAGTCCTTTCATAGTCTAAGATGTCGAGTTGCAATTTTTAAGCAGTTCATTTTTTTTTTCAGAGAGCAGACTTGTTTACCATTGACTAGCCCTAGGATAGTATTAAATTATTCCAACAATGCATACCTTTGGGAGCAGTAAAAAAAATCTACTTTAAAAAAAGCAAGGACACATAAAAGTCACTTTTCCTCCTCGAGGTTGTTTAAATTCATAAGCTACATGAGCATAGGCAAAAAAGAATTAAGAAAAAAAGTCGTGACAGGGAATCTAAATACATATAAATAATAATGGTCATGTTTTCGTTATAACTATTTCTTTCCTCCTCACATTAAATATCTTAAGCATCTGAAAAACAACGCCACTAAAAATACACTTTTCAAACAATCATTGTAGATTAGCCCATATTTGTAAAGTGTTCTATATTTAGAAAGAAGGTATAATTCATTTTCTATCATGACCTGGAAAACAGGACTGTTTAATTTCAGAATTTACAGACAATAGAAAGAAAAGTCTTACACTGACTTTCTTAAGCAATTGGTGACAACTCATATTTTAGGATGTTAAAATGCCATAGCAGCTGCTTAAGATGTTGAGATTCTGGAGGTATGTATAATTGCCACTTATTTACTAAACAATTTTCTTCTAAAAAGAATCAAAAGTTAAAGAAATCTCCATGTTCTCTGCCTCCCCAGTCCTCCTTGCTCCTGCCATGTACACTATGTGCCCCTGGCACTGCTCCTTTCCAAATACCTTCCTGACTTTGAAATCATATCAGAAAGAGTACAGGGCGGGGAAAGTCTCAGTTGTGCTTCAAAACTAAATAATGAGTCTGTTTACACAGTAAGGATATTCATGATGCTTTTTTATTCACCTCAATATGTTTGTAATCTCCACTGGACCTTGTTGGCATACTGTTGGATATAATCTCTCTGGTTCAATATTGGAAGACTATGAAAATGAATTGTTTTTTGGTAACAAACAAGCATTTTTAAAGAATTGTGGTTCCTGCTTAGTATCTAGATAAAGCAAGTAACAGATGGAATTTTCACTTTGATAACCACGGAGAACTACTCTTCACATATGAAAATAACAGTGCAGATAAGATAAACCTCTCCACCTATATCTTAGCAATGTCTGGAGGTGTAATGATCACACCTGGTCTCCTGCACATCTAGTTTGTCATAACCAGTGTGCAATGAAAAAGGCACAGGTGGGCACTCTGTTTTAGTAGAGTGAAGGCATGTCCTCTTGTCCTCTGAATAGTGACCTGATCTTTCATGCATTCATTCACATAATACAGTAAAGCAGCGTGTTGCTTTCTTTATAGAAGTATTTCATGGACAATCCAGAGAAATGTGTGGAGCAGGACTGAAGGCAGCAGAAGTATGTATTCTTTTACATTTGAGGGACTTGAACTTGATCCCTGATCTCCTGAACAAGTTGGGTGTTGGTGTTGTGGAGGGACAGCAATATGAAAGAGTGGCGAGAGACATGAGCTTGGGAAATAAAGCAGAATGAAATGAAAATATAACACTATTTACAATACCTGGCCCATAAAAATGTACAATGAAAATTACCTCTCTTGGTATCACTCTGTCTACTACTACTTTTAATTTAGTAACCATATTCCTAAGACTATTTTGGGAAGGCACATTAGACCTCAAATCGTTTTTTGTCACTAACAGTTTTGCCATGTTTGTACTTGAGAACTTTCCATATAACTGGTTTATATGTGTTGCTAATTAATGTCTTATGACCCACCAGGCCTAGCAATAACTTGTCCCTTGACATTTGTATTTATAAATAATGATGTATTTAGAAATTAGTGTGATATAGAAGCATCATTTTTCGAGAAATATGAGGTGAGTATACAAGTTATTATTAACTGATTATTGTTCTGTCTATATGTGCAATCACTTCTGCAAGGAAGGGCAATAGAGCCAATACCCATAGTGATATCTCGGGAAAGGCACACTGTGTTAGTTGTTCAAATATAGTTTAGTTGAAAGAATATGAATTTTAGTCTTTAAGTAAATATGTACAAATATTGTGATATTATGATTTTGTTTACTTTTTTTTTTTAGTTTTGAAACAGGGTTACACTATACAACCTAAGCTGACTTCAAACTTGTAGTTATCGTCAGGTCTCAAACTCCCAAATGCAAGGATTTATTTTACCTTTTAAGACCTTAAAGCAAAATAAGATGATTGGTAAATTTCATTCTACTGGGGTTCCCAGTGTTCAAGAGGCTATGTGAAGACAAGCAGTTACTGATGCCATTAACATCCAGTGGTACTTAACTACCAGAAATTCTCTTGCAAAGTGTTTCCTGACTTTCTCCACATGGCTTCTCAGTTGCAGGAGCAACCTCTAATATTTCAGTGTAGTGCTCAAGGACTACCAAAGTGAGTGTCTGAAATAGAAAAGTTTGCACTTAACAGTTTTCTGTTGTGATTTGCAACCTATTTTAATCTTCCTTTGTAGGAGCCTATCATAATATCTAATGTGAGAAGGAAGAAAAGAGATGGTCTCAGGTGGAGAAAAGCAGATCATACATCAATTATTGTTCTTGGGCACAAGCATTCCTACTACATATTCCAAATCCCTGACATTAGCTAAGAGATTGTCAGTTTGTAGATCCACACAGAGAATATAATAATACATGGAGAAGTTCACTGTGGTGAGAAGAAGGCTTCTCTGTACTCACTAGAGTAGAACCAAGGTAAATCCATATCTGCCTGTAATAATGCAAAGCCTCCCCTTAGGCACAGGCTCTACATTGAGAAAGGAAGTAGGTAGAAAATATCTAAATGCCCAATATCAGAAAGTAAAATTTTCATCACAGTGTTACAAACAAATGTTTCTTAAACAAGATTTTAAATTTTTTTGTTTCATATGGTTTAAAAAAATGAAGTGAAACTATGAAAAACAGATTTGTTTCATTTTTAGTACAATGTTTTCCCCCAATTCTAAGATTAAATATGGAGACCATAGAGGAGAATTCAGCATCAGATAGAACCTTCTAAACTTATTCATAAATGGGTTCTGACACCTCACAGATGCCTAAATGTACAGCTTCAACTAAATCCTATTCACTCTTGACCTTCCTTCAGAGCTGCATGGACCACGTTTGATAAGCCGTGTGATAACACCAACCATCAGAGGCATCCTTCCACTTCTTTATTTGTAGCCATCTGTGGAGGGAACTAGAAGACTACAAATGGTAGAATGCATTTCCTTCAACTTTGGTCATCTTTAGTAAAACAAAAGGAAGCACCCCTGAGGCCTGAGAAAACCACTGCACTGTGTATGGACTTGTAATGGGGACTGGGCACAGAGGGGGAACACCTGGGGCTTCACTGCTGTACTTCCCCAGAGTTTGTGTCTCAAAATGCCAAAGAATTGGACATTTTTGACAGAGAGCATTTTCTTCTTTTTTTTTTTTTTTCTTTTTTGGTTTTTCGAGGTAGAGTCTCGCTCTAGCCCAGGCTGACCTGGTATCCTGGTATCACTGTGTTGTCTCAGGGTGGCATTGAACTCATGGCAATCCTCCTACCTCTGCCTCCCGAGTGTTGGGACAGCCTGAATGCCTTTGTAATTTAGTTAAGGTTTGATGAAATTGTGGTCTCTCTTCAAAATTAATTTACTATCAGGTTTGATTTCCCTTTGTTCCAACCATTATGTATGAATTATGAATTTCTACTTTTATAAAATGAGAGAAATAAATCATTCAGCTGGCTTTATTGTTAAACAATATCATAAACAATCAATATGGTCAGAGACCTTAAATGAAAACTTGAATTTTGCATAACAATCAT